>CP139501.1:90557581-90823855 GCA_021014915.2 Artemisia tridentata subsp. tridentata
CCCTTCCATTTGTTTTTAAAAGAAAACAATTCCCGGTAAAACTCTGCTATGCAATGACAATCAATAAAAGCCAAGGGCAGTCTTTGAATAAAATTGGTGTATACCTACCTGAACCTGTCTTTGGCCATGGCCAACTGTATGTTGCACTGTCAAGAGCAACATCTCCTAAAGGTTTGAAAATGCTGATCAAACAGTAGGAAGGCAAGGAAAAAAACATGACTAAAAATGTTGTGTACAAAGATTTTTTAGCAATGGTTTCATCTCCACAGGTTCCGCATGCTCATCTTTGCATTTTCATCTCCTAAGGTTTGAAAACCATTGCTAAAAAATCTTTGTACACAACTTTTTTAGCAAGCCAAGGAAAAAAACATGACTAAAAATGTTGTGTACAAAGATTTTTTAGCAATGGTTTCATCTCCACAGGTTCCACATGCTCATCTTTGCATTTTCAATATACTTTGCCCAAACTGTGGAATAGCTTATACAAATAACCTTTAGGCTGTTACGACAAATGTCTCATTATTATTCCTATCCTAGATTAGATAATGTTTGACCAGTCATGTGTTCCCTTATCTTTGCAGTTTAGAATAACCATACTTGCATTGTAAACATTTTTTATACATTCACATACATCTAACCTTACTTTTATTATTTTGACATACAGGCAAATGGAACAAACCTCTAGCATTGTAGCATCATCCAGTTCCAAAGGCAAAGAAATTGTTGCCCAATCAGAAGATATTAGCCTAGCTGATTTAAAAGAAACAGATCATGGTAAAGCTATAAATGCAAAGGTCTATTGAAAATGGGTCCCAACAAACAAACAAGGGAGACCGGTCATGTTTTGTGTCCTGCTAATTGATAAGCAGGTGCATAATACTATTCAATGATTGATCTAAACAATTAATCATTCTTATATTCTAAAAAAAAATACGAAAATAAATGAAAAATATATGTATATTAAATTTATAAGTTCCTGTTTCACTTACAGGGAGGAGCTATACAGGCCAATATCAACTTACGAGAAAAGAACAAATTCGATGCCCTGCTTCAGCTCAATAAAACTTACAACATATCCGGATTTGGATTCCAGCCTGCAAACATGTGGATGCGAGTTGTCCCCCACCCACTTTCATTGGCCTTTGGAACATGCACATAAACTCAGGACATACCTGATACAGGTTTCCCAAACCACTATTTCAAATTTGCCACCCATCGAGAACTGTATTCAAAAATAGATAATAAAGATGGGTTACTAACAGGTATATAATGCATGCGTATATAAAACAGCCATAAATAATATACATAGGCCTTACTTATTGTACTTGCAGATTACATTGGGCGTGTCCAATATGTAACTGAAATACAAAAAACCAATTAAAGCAACAACAAACCCAATTGTTTGGAGAGACATTGGTGTGCAAAACTTAGAGTGAGCATCAAACACTTATCTACAAACCCTTATTTTAATGTCTCCTCTCATAAATATTCCGTAATTCTCACAGTGGCCAAACGGTACGTTTCACTCTATGGAATCAAGATGCTCACAATTTCAGGAAACAAGAATATGAAAAAGCAAAAAAACCAACAATTATTGCAGTCAGTTCATGCTCAGTCAAAGAATATGGAGGTAAATTTAATACTTCATACTAATCATTTGAATTATTAACTTTATCTTTTAACATATATTTATAACAATACAGGACTTCAGCTTTCAGCGACAAATGCAACAGAATACTACTTCAATCCAGACATAGCAGAATACCATGAAATTTGCAGCGTGTAACTTAATAGAATCAAAATACACAAATACAATCTAAACTTACAAACCCACTAAAACCATATACGTTAACTATGCAGGTATGACGAATTCTTTGATCCACCCGCAATACTAAATGTACAGTATGAAAGATGTGCAGATCCACACCAAGAAAAGTTCAGAAACCGCGTCACTCTGGCAGATTTGGCAAAAGAAAATCCACAAAACCAGCAGGTAATCAACAACTTAAGTGCACTACTTAGCAAATAAAAATCTACTTAACACTTACAGTTATAATGAAACAGAATGTCCGGTTTACTGTCGACGCAACAATTGACAAAATCATTACACAAAGGCCATGGTTTTTCAAGAAATGCTCAGACTGTAAGCAAAAAATTTCGGACCGATGGTCGCATACCCATTGCAAGCAACCACCATCCGAAGACGGAGCACTTTACAGGTGAACTATAATACACACCAATTTTTATACCAATCTATCTACAATAAATAACAGTTTCTATATTTTGTATACAGCTATTGCTTCAAACTCGAATTATCCGATGGCACTGCCAATGTGATAATGATATGTTTCAGTAATGAAGCAAATTCAATGGTAAAAGATTGTAAGGAAATGCTGCGAACAATGCCAAACCAAGACTCCTACGATTACCCACCAGAACTACTTTCTCTGCAAGGAAAGAAAAAAATCTTTCAGCTGCACTTTCATTCAGACAGTACAAAAGATCATCAGCTTTTCGTTCTCGACACATGCTGGGATGACACGCCCTTATTGCCATCAGCAAATCCTATCACCACTGAAAGTACAATGGACTCTTTCACAGCAAATGCAACACAAAGTCGAACAGTTAAGACCACAGAATCTCCAACGAAAATGGACACAAAACCAAAGATTACCATCTCAGAAGACAAGGCAGATCGATCACTTGACATAAAACAAACTCACACAACCCCACCAACCGAACAACCAAAACCAGTAACTGTGACAGCAGAGACAAAAACACCCAGACCACTTGACATGAAACAAACTCAGGCCACAACAACAATACACACACCACCAAATACACCAGCAGAACAAGAAACTTTGTCCGAAACATCAAAACCCATCAAACAATCAGCTAGAAAAAGTACCAGGAGAACCCTTTTCACAGCCCCCGATGATGGGACCACACCATCAGCGTCGAAAAAAACCAAAAAAGAAGAATGATCAGACCAACCAAAAAAGAACAATGATCAGACCTAAATTGCAGATGGAAGGTGTGAAAACAATATCCCTAACTATCTATGTATTATATTTCTAGCAGCTACTTAGCACCAAGCATATAAGCAAAACCCTATTGTCAGGTAGTCACATTTACCTGTATTTTGTAAATGGCCTCTGCAGCCATAACTTTAACACTAATTAAGTACTGCCTTTGCTTTTTGCTGCAACCACTAAGTATCTTACCAATTAACGATAGTAACACTAATGCATGCCACAGAAAATTTCCAGTCATTTTGCAACACAAAAGTACATATTAACAACCATACCCTTAGTATTATATTCACTGCCATTAAACTTTATACATTCTACTTACCATCCCAAAAGAAAACATCTACAGTCAGTCATAGCCAGCATACATACTTCTAATAAGAAGCCAAAAGACAAGCAAAATATACCACACAAACTGCCCACCACATCATCCGAACCAGAAAAGATTGACCTTCTTCTCCTCTCTTCCTTTACGGGCCAAATCCATCGCCTTGATCAACCCAGCAAGCACCTTCCTCTCTCTCTTCAGAGTCTCCTTCAAACGGTCCAAACCAATGTGACCATCCTCATGTAACGGTAAGAAACCTTCCCCTTCTTCCACCAACTCCTCTAACCACTTGACCTTGGCAGATAACTGATCGCGCTGCTCACCAAGCACCATCAACAGCTGATCATTTTTGGTGTAATCTTGACTAAACGCGGCTTGCAAACAATCAACAACTTCATCAGAACCAGCAGCAAACTTTAGCTTCTGGAAATTAGGGGTGCGGCCACCGGCATAGGCAGATGTTGTTGGCAGTGTACCCATTATAGAAGCAAAGAATTAAAGGAAAGAATTTGGCAGATCTACAAGAAACTTATTAGGGTTTAGCTTAAAATGAAAAGGGGCAAAACACCCGGGCACATATTCACACAAAACAATGGGAAAAAAATAATAATAACAAAAACAAAAAAACAAAATAAAACAAATATAAGACATTAAAAAAAATTATTAAACTTAAATACTTACTAACATTATTTACAAATTAGATTATAAAGTGTATCATAAAAGGTACATACCTAAAATAAAAATAAATGTATTATAAATGCATTGAAAATACTTTTTTTTTAAACGTGCTCGCTCACATCACGGCAACCAGTACCAATCTCCCGTTCATGATCTTTCACTCACGTTCAAATAAAACCGTACATAGCTAAAATAAAATAAAAAAAGTATTATAAAGGCATCAACAAACTTAAAATTTTTTTTTTAACCGCCAAAATATTGTGTTTTTAACCGTGCTCGCCGGCATCGCGGCGACCAGCGCCATTCTCGTAAAGACAAAAACAACAGTTCCTACCTTCCTGTTACAAAATGACTGACTCGAATAGTACTAACAAACTAAATGATTGACTTGGTTAATATTATGGGGCAGTTTATAATTACCGTTTATAGAGGGGTTTTCAATGATTGCAAGCTCCAGACGGTTATGTTATATGTTTCGCGATTTGTACAAACCCTTCCTAATTTTACAAAGCAAACCCTCCCTAGTAAGGGAGGGTGTACTTGGTGTACTTTTTTTTTTTTTTTTTTTTTTTTTTTTTTTTTTTTTTTTTTTTGGTAATGCTGTTTTAGTGTTTATTTGTTATGTATTTTGTGTTATGTTTTTTGTATTCGTCTAATATGTTTCTATTTAATTAAACAACAACAACAACAATAGCACGTTAAACATTAACACATTAAACAACTACAACAACAACTGTTATTATTTAATTAAACAACAACATTAACATATTATTTAAAAACAACAACACCTACTACATATGAAGATTATTTATGTCATCTAAAAGCTCATGGACCATTGCACCCGACTGACATGCGTGATCCTCAGGATTCCTTGCCAATTCCAGTGATGCCTCCAGCGTCTTTATTCTTGTCATCAACATCTTGTTTTGAGACAATAACATCTTATTCTTGTTTCAAGCTTGTCAATCTTATTATCTTTAGCAACGCAGTTTGAGCACTGCGTTAAAGAAGAGGCTTGACTAAAGTACTTGTTTTGAAAAGCAGCCTTCCACATAAAGTATCCACACCCATAGTCATCTGTTCCTACCTGTTACATGTTAAGAAAATTATAAGAAATGTATTCTTAACAAACAAATTATTTACATATTTACATAACTAAGCAAACGTGTGATTATTTACCACTGAAAAAGGACATGCATAATACGGTTGCCCATAAGTAGCTTCTATACAGGATGTCCTTTCTATAATGAATCCTCTCCAACAGCGACACAAGAAATGATTTTTTCGTTCCACCTAGCCAAAGAATTTTTATAATAATTTAAAACATAAATCAGTAATGTTATTATTAATTTAAATAATACAAACAGTTATTTACAACATAAATCAGTAATCATTCACTATGTTTTGTCGGTATAATTATTTACAACATAAATCAGTAATCATTTACAATATTTTGTCTGTATAATTATTTACAACATAAATCAGTAATCATTTACTATGTTTGTCTTCGCCTATTCTCAGTATACATGTGTTGTCGATCGGAATATAAAGTTTCCCATTCGGATGCATTGCCAACTCTGTACGTCCCCCATTGTGGGTGAGTATCCGGAAGTGGTGAATTTTCGTCTAAGCGTCACATAAATGAAGTGAGCACAGGCGTCATCCCCCGCACGGGCAATCACAAGGGGGCCAGTTCCTTGTGATAAGTCTGGACCGGAAAAAAGCGGAAAACACGTATGACTTTGTCGCTGGGATATAAATACAACAGGCCGGTTAATCAGTGAAGCAATAACCAACCCCGTGTTTGGCATACTCATCCAGTATTCTTGCGGTGCAAATCCATTTTCGAACCAGTCTACTGATCTCCGAATTTGGTTAAAGTCATTTTGCCACCACATACTTATGTAAAAGCCACTATTAGTGTTTAACTCTTGCAATAACCAAGCTCGAATTTCGCGCCACCTATCTTCGTGTTGACCAATACCGTGGGCAACGCACCGAAACCCACAATTTTCATCACCTCGCACATTATAAATATTTATGATGTATCGACGAAAAATCTCTGGAATCTATTCCATCAAATAGTTGCTAACTTCATCTCCAACACCTCACACAATATAAATACTTATGACTTTTTGTCCTTTGTGCTCAGACGTCCACGAGTACTTTTGTGAACAACAGGTTCACGTATATCAACAGATTCAGGTTGGTATATCCCTCTCACCTTCTTTATCATATTTTTCTTGACAAACGACGACATTTTGCCAAAAACATTCTTGAATTGTTGTATGTCATTTTCACAAGAAGGACCATCTTCAGGTTCACAAGAAGGACCATCTTCAGGCGTAGGAGTATTGATACTAGGCCACAGAACACCCAGTCGTAGGAGTATTGATACTAGGCCACAGAACACATAGGGTTCTCCAAAAAATATTAACAAAATACTTTATTTTTTTAATTTTTACAACTTTTATTTTTTTTAACAAAATACTTTTTTACAACTTTTATTTTTTTAACCTTTGCAATTTTTTTTACAACTTTTTATCACACTTACAATTTATAACTTTGAAATTATATATATATATATATATATATATATAATAATAATAATAATAATAATAATAATAATAATAATAATAATAATAATAATAATAATAATAATAATAATTTATAAAAAACTGGATACCCTCGCCCCCCCGTTTTTTTGGTTATAACCCCCCCCCACCCCACTCTGTCTCTTACTCATACCACTCTCTCCATTCTCTCTCTCTCAATCACTCCCCTCACTGATATCTCTCTCGTTCTCTCTCCTGATGATTTCTCTCTCTCCTCTCTCTCTCTCTCTCTCTCTCTCTCTCTCTCTCTCTAAAAACTCTCTTTAGATCTAAAAAACACTCGTTGTAGATCTTAAACGAGTGGTTGTAGATGATGGTGATGGGTTGTTATTGTTTCCGTGGTGGTTTTAAAACCATGGTAGAAAAAAACATAGATCTAAACCGTGGTGGTTGTAGATGATGGTGATGGTGATAAACAAGTATAGATCGAGTTTTGTATTTTTTGTTTAGATCGAGTTTTGTATTTGTTGTTTAGATCTAGTTTTTTTATTTTTTGTTTAGATCGAGTATAGCGAGTATTTTCTATTTACAACGATGGTAAAACTTTAGATCTAAAAAAAATTTGGTGATGGTTTCTTGGTTTTTTGGTGATGGTTCTCATTATGATCTAAAAATTTATTTTTAGATCTAAAAAAGAATTGTTAAAAATTTGGTGATGGTTCTCGTTATGATCTAAAAATTTATTTTTAGACTTTAAAAAAAAAATTTGGTGATGGTTTCTTGGTTTCTTGGTGATGGTTCTCGTTATGATCTAAAAATTTATTTTTAGATCTAAAAAAAAAAATTTGTTATCTTTTTTTGGTGATGGTTTCTTCGTTTCTAGGTGATGAAACTGCTTATGTTGGTGAAAAACTGGTTGGTGAAAAAACGGTTTATTGGTTTCTTGGTTACTACACAAATAATGTTGATTCAAATAATGTTCTAAAAACGTTATTTATATCTTTCGATAACTTCACGTTTTGAGGATGACAAAATGTCAAATCACGTTACGTTAAAATTAACGTAAACAAGTTTTTAGTCGAAAGATCTCATTTCCGCAAATCACTCTAGGTATGCACAAACAAATTTACAACTTGACAAATGATCAAAGAAGTGAATTTGTGTTTAAGATTTCATATTTTTAATGTGACAAAACATTTCTCTCAAAAATATACTTTACATATTATTTTTGAATAATTAAGAAATATTTTATTGGAAAAATAAGTTCAAATATCATAACAACTATTCCCCCCCCCCAAATCAGCTCCAAACTTCCCCAAATAAGTTTTCACCAGAAAATACAAAAAAAGAAGCGTTTTTTACTGGCACCGGGCAAACGTACCGGTCTAACCACTGATAATATTAGTTTGTCCGTTTTTGGAATTTTACTGGTTAATACTCTCTTCCCATTTTCTTTCTGATATTTTTTTTTTCTATAAAGTATCCATCAGCCTCTCAAGTTTCTTGCATTCCTTTTTCACAAGAAATGATCATGGGTTCAAGATATCTACACAATTTTTGTTGATATTTAGCCTTGAAACTTTGTTTAACACTTGATTGATCCTTATCATCCAAGGTTTCTTTATTCCTTTAGTGAAGAAAAACATTAGTGTATCAGAAGATACATTGTTGTGAGTTATAGAGCATTGATATCATTTGTACACACTTGAGCTTCTTTGTTGCATCAAGTTATTTAGGTTTGATAGATTGTAGTGAGAGATATCATTGTGATCTCGAGATTTGAGATATCTTAAGCTTTTGCTTGATCAAGTTGACAAAGTGATGGATAGATGAGTCAAGTGAGATAGTTGATCATTGGGTCAGATCTTGGAGATCCTTGAAGTTTGCGCTAGTGTGTTGATCAGTGTCAAGTAGATCGGTAGATCGAGTCTTGAGTGATTGTGTGAAGTAGAAAGGATCAAGTAGATCGTGGTAGATTGGTGCTAGCTAAGATTAACACTCGACATTTAGCTTAGTGTCGTAAAATAGGATAAGCGACGTGTACGGTTTTCTCCGCCTGAAGGAAGGTCTTGTTGACATAGTGCTTGAAACTCTCGAGTGTGGTACTCGGGGAGTGGAGTAGGGCGAAGAAGAGCTTCGTGACCGAACCACTATAAATCTCCTTGTCCAGTTTTATCTTTCCATCTCTTTCCTTTACTTTCATTTAGTTACATTAGGTAGTTTAGTTTAATTGTTCATATTGGTGTTGATTGAGTACACATAAGATTTGAATCAAAGTTTTTCTATAGTAAAGTTTTTAAGAAGATTTAAAAACCGGTAAAACTATTCAACCCCCCCCTTCTAGTTTTCCACAATTGGTATCAGAAGCCACGTCAGTCAAGATTTTAAAGTAAATTGTTTTTTAAAACTTGAATCGATCAATGGATTCTGACAAATATCTAGAAGGGCAATCTATGCAAAGACCACCACTTTTCGAAACCGATTGTTTTATATATTGGAAAACTAGATTCAAAACGTATGTGAAATCAAAAGACATTGATCTTTGGCATATTATTATCGAGGGTGACTTTCAACCGATTCAAAAGAATCCGGAAACTAAAAGGGATGAAATAGTTCCTTATAGTAAACAAAGTGACGAACTTAAAAGAAAATTAGCCAAAAATAATGAGGCTAAAATGATGATTTATAATGCTTTGCCTAAAAAGGAATTTGAAAGAATTTTCAAGTGTAATACGGCAAAAGATATTTGGAAAACTTTGTTAGTCACTCACCAAGGTAATAATCAAGTCAAAGAAAACAAGATAGATCTTCTTGTGCAACAATATGGAAAATTTTCTATTTCGAAAGATGAATCTATTGATAATGCTTTTGGTAGATCTAATACTATTATTACTAGTCTTAAAGCTCTTGATGAAGGTTACTCTAGCAAGAATTATGTTAGGAAGTTTCTTAGGGCTATACATCCCAAATGGAGAGCAAAGGTCACCGCCATTGAAGAGTCAAAGGACTTGGCGATATTATCACTCGATGAACTAATAGGAAACCTAAAGGTTCATGAGATGATAATCAAAAAGGACTCCGTTATAGTCAAAGGCAAAAGCGAGAGAGTTAGATCTCTAGCATTGAAAGCCAAAAAGGAGTCTAGTGATGAGGAATGCTCGAATTCCGATAGTAAAGATGAAGAGTATGCATTAGCCATTAGAGACTTTAAAAAGTTCTTTAGGAGAAGATGTAGGTTTATTAGGCAACCTCGTGATGACAAAAAGACGTCACACAAGAACCGAGTTGAGAAGAAAGGGACGAGTGATAGGAAATGCTTTAGATGCGGAGATCCTAATCACCTCATAGGAGAATGTCCCAAACCACCGAAAACCAACAACCAAAGAGCTTTCATAGGAGGCTCTTGGAGTGATAGCGGTGAAGAAGAAGAGAAGAAGCCCAACAATGAAACATGCCTAATGGCTCAGGCTTCGAATGAGATATGCTTGGGAATCGACTTGGAGCATGACGAATGGGTCAAGGATAGTGGATGCACTAATCATACTACGGAGGTAATGTCACTTTCGGTAGCAAACTTAAGGGCAACATAATAGGCAAAGGTACGATTACTCAAAACTCCCTCACTATTAGAGATGTTGAGCATGTAGATAACTTAGGATTTAACTTGCTTAGCATTAGTCAAATGGTAGATAATAAGTGTAGAGTTATATTCTCCGAAGAGGGTAGTGAGATCATTAAGAATGGTAAAACCATAGGCAAAGGAGTTAGGAGGAATGGCTTATTTGTTATGAAAATAGGAAATAAGCCTCAGGATAAGATTTGCTTAGCAACCATAGATGACAATTCCACTCTATGGCATAGGAGATTAGGTCACGCCAATATGCGATTGATACAATCATTGGCGTCTAAGGAACTAGTTAGAAACCTACCTAAGATTAAGTTTGATAAACACTTTTGTGATGCTTGTAAGGTTGGAAAACAAGCTCACTCTAGCCACAAAGCTAAGAATATGGTCTCGACCTCTAGATGCCTAGAACTCCTTCACATGGACTTATTTGGTCCATCCGCCGTACGGAGCTACGGAGGAAATTACTATACCTTAGTAATAGTTGATGACTACTCTAGGTATACTTGGACTAGATTTCTTAAGAATAAGACACAAGCTTTTGAGGAATTCGAAATCTTTAGTAAGAAAGTCCAAAATCAACTAGGGTGTACAATAGTTTCTATTAGGACGGATCATGTTCGGGAATTTGATAATGAAGTGCAATTTGGAGTATATTGTGATGCTAATGGTATTACACACAATTTCTCGGCTCCACGCACTCCACAATCTAATGGGGTAGTTGAGCGGAAAAATTGTACTCTACAAGAGATGAGTAGAACGATGTTGAATGAACAATTAATTTCACAGAAGTTTTGGTGTAATGCGGTGGACACCTCAACTTACATACTAAATAGGATTCTAATTAGACCTATCTTAGGAAAAACCCCATATGAAATCTTGAAAGGTAGGAAACCTACTCTTGATTACTTTAGAGTGTTTGGAAGCAAGTGCTTCATACTAAACACTAAGGATTACCTCAGCAAGTTTGACCCAAAGTCTTACGAAGGTGTTTTCCTAGGTTACTCCCAAAATAGCAAAGCCTATGTTATCCTAAATAAGGAAACAATGAAAGTCGAAGAATCACTCAACGTGACATTCGATGAAAGTCCTCCACCAACTAAGACATCACCCTTTGTGGATGATGACTTAGATGAGGATGAAGCCATTAAGGTTAATGGCAAGAAAACTTTAGAAGATGACATTGAGGATGAAATAGTTGAAGTTGACGAAGTTGTCAACATTAAGGAATCCAAGAACCATCCTATTTAAAATGTCATAGGAAACCTAAACCAAAGAACCCTTAGGTCACAAGCTCAAAACAAAAGTAATTTCTTTTGTTTTATATCAACTGTAGAACCTAAGAATGTCGGTGAAGCGATTAAGGATGAAAGCTGGGTAGTTGCCAAGCAAGAGGAGCTTAATCAATTCACCGCAAACCAAGTTTGGGATTTAGTACCTCCACCTAAGAATTAAACCATCATAGGAACTAAGTGGGTGTTTAGGAATAAACTCGATGAAAATGGCGTCGTAACTAGGAATAAGGCAAGGTTAGTAGCACAAGGCTATAACCAACAAGAAGGAATAGATTACGATGAAACTTATGCACCCGTAGCTAGATTAGAGTCTATTAGAATACTCCTTGCCTATGCCTGCGCCTTAGAATTTAAGCTATACCAAATGGACGTGAAAAGTGAATTCCTAAATTGTTATATCAACGAGGAGGTATACGTTGCACAACCTCCGGGATTCGTTGATTTCGAGAAACTGAATCATGTTTATAAACTCAAGAAAGCACTCTATGGTCTCAAACAAGCTCCTAAAGCTTGGTACGATAGACTGAAAGCATTCTTGATTGAAGATGAATATACCATGGGAGTGGTTGACAACACACTTTTCACGAAGAAACGTAATTCACATCTCATAATTGTTCAAATATATGTCGACGACAGCATATTTGGCTCAACTTGTCCAGAACTGTTCGATGATTTCTCTAAGATCATGCGTGACGAGTTTGAGATGAGCAAGATGGGCGAATTAAATTTCTTCCTTGGTCTACAAATAAAACAAATAGAAGATGGTATCTTCTTTAATAAATCTAAGTATAGTAAGGAGATGCTTAAGAAATTTAGTTTAGAAGAGTCTAAGCCCATGAAAACTCCCATGTCCACGGAAATTAAACTCACGAAAGATGAAGAAGGTGAGTCCGTGGATAGCACTAAGTATAGAGGTATGATAGGAAGTTTATTATACCTCACGGCAAGTAGGCCCGACATCATGTTTAGTGTCTGCCTTTGTGCTCCCTTCCAAGAGGATTCCAAAACCTATCACCTTGAAGCGGTTAAGCGTATCTTCCGATACATTAAAGGCACTATACACTTGGGATTATTCTATCCCAAGGGGACCGGTGTAGAAAGTGTTATCTATGCTTACTCTAATCATGCGGGAGATTATGTGGATAAAAAAGTAGGAGTGGCGTTTGTACCTTCATGGGTTGTTGTCTAACTTCTTGGTTCTCCAAGAAACAAATGGCTCTTGCTATCTCCACGACCGAAGCCGAGTACGTAAGCGCCGGAAAGGCATGTCAACAAGCACTATGGATGAAACAAGCTCTTATTGACTATGACATCCATCTAGACGACGTTCCCATTATGTGTGATAATAAAGGTGCTATTGACTTGAGCAAAAACCCCGTTCAACACTCTCGTACTAAACACATCGAAATCCGTCACCACTTCCTTCGCGATAACGTTCAGAAAGGAAACATTTTTATTGAGAAAGTTCCCTCTCAAGACAATATCGCCGACATCCTAACCAAACCTCTCAAACAAGAATCCTTCTACTATCTTCGTCTAGGTCTAGGAATGATGGAACATATTCCATAAATCTTATGACTATTTAAATATTTCACTGGAAATATTGAAGTCATCTCGTGCGTCTCATCTCTTGACTCTTTAAATATTTCACTGAAAATATTGAGTCACTCCTCATGACTTTTAGATATTTCACTGGAAATATCAAGTCATTCCCTCTATCTCGTCTCATGACTTTTAGATATTTCACTGGAAATATAAAGTCATTCCTTGCGTCTCGTCTCATGACTTCTAAATATTTCACTGGAAATATTAAAGTCATCCCTCGTATCCCTCTTATGACTATTTGAATATTTCACTGGAAATATTAAAGTCATCTCCTTTCGTTTATCAACATATTCGTTTGAGCAAAAGTGAAATTAGGAGTGTTTGGGTAATCTCATTTCTAGTTCTAGAGTCGAGATTACCGCACCTCCATATAGTTTGCATATAGGCACACACTAGGCACGTGTCTTTAAAGCAACTATTCTCAATTTCAATTTTTCCTTATTTTTTTTAGGTAACAATAATATCTCATGAGTATGATTTTGATCATCTTCTAACCGACACCTATACTCCCGAAATCTCTCGTGAACCTACCACACCCAGTAGTCACATTTGTGTCTATGTTAATCTTGAAACCCGTCGGTTTCATGAAGGTCGAGTCGTTGATCCATCCTTAGTTTATCATAGGGATATCAATACATCATTTAGAGCTATAGGATTCAATTGCTTGCCTCACATTAACGAGCACATTTGTCCTCGTTTTGTGTTGGAACTCTTTCGACAAGTTGAACTCGTACGTAACGAGGATCAAACTTTGTCTCTCCAATTTGTGATAAAAATGGGAGAATGCTCAAGTCATAAGTAGTCAGGAAGGGATTAGTATTACTATTAGGGACTAATGCTCTTTGCTATTTTTCATGCTTGACATTTACTCTATCACCTTGCATAAATTTTTATGATTCTTGGATGATAGCTTATTTTGTCCTTTGTGTTTGCATGCTTGTGGATTATCTTAGCAAATTGCATGATAATCTTTATGTGCTAGGAGTAGCTTAATATGGGACACATTAGGAAAATAAATATTTAGTGATTTGAGGCAACAACATTTCCTATAAATAGTCCCCCTAGAAAACTCACCTTAGCTGCCCAGAACTAACCTGCACAGGAAAATTCGTGACTCCAATGTCACGGTACCGTTAAATAGGCCACGGTACCGTTAAATTTAACGATACCGTGTGGTATTTAGTGGTACCGTGCCCTTGTTTGACGAATTCACTTTTTTCTCTAGATCCCTGAACCTCAAACCTCAAACCTGCAAATTTTGCAAACTCACATACACCCCAAGATTCCCTTCCTACACCATAGGACACTCCCATCACCTTTAATTCAAATTCACCAACTCTTGCCTATATAAGGCTTCACCATTGCAAGCTTATCTTTCACTTCATCTTCAACCTCACACAACTTAATCACCATGTCTTCTACACAAGGATCAACAAACCACACTTTCAAGAAACCTAGAATAACCGTAAGACCACCATCCAAAGCTCTCTTTGTTGATCTAACAAAAGATGATGAAGTAACCACACCACCTTCCCAAGCCACTCCTAACTCACCATCTCCACCTAATGCACCTTCCAAAACATCCTCTACTTACAAATCTTCATCATCTCCCTCTCTCAACACCATGCCATCATCCATGGACTACACACCCTCACCCATCACTCCATTGGATTTTGCCATGCCAACCCCATCATCAACTAACTCACCACCACCTCCTTCCCCAATCATGGGACAACCAATCCGACCTCAACCCTTTGATCTACATAGTGCTAATTGCCTATGTTGCCTCCACAACCGTAACCTCATCTTCTCCTTGAGAGATGAGATACATTTCATGTTCTCCTATGTGGAGCATCTCTTGACACCACCAACCCCCCTCCCCAATCATGTCACCATCTCTACCACCTCCTAGCCCACAAAACTAAACATGTTCATGTTTAGTTCTCACCAATAAACCTTTAGGACCCTTTTGAAAATGAAGCTTGCCTCTAGTCATTAAGGATTTATGCTTCTTATTGTGTCTCTTTATGTTTGTTATGTAGTCATACTTATGTATGGCATTTTATTATCATGAATGAATGAGCTTTTCATGTTTTTTTTTTTTTTTTTTTTTTTTTTTTTTTTTTTTTTTTTTTTTTTTTTTTTGTGGTGATTGGCTACTTAGTCATTTTTTTTGTGGTCGGATATTTGTCTTGCTTGCTACATGTTAGATATTGTATACTTGTCATCTAACTTTGTTTTATAGCAAGAATCATTGCTCGATTCCTCGGTGTCCTCCAAACGAGGGGGAGTATACATCAAGGGGGAGTCTCAGCAACCTTTTTACTTCGACAAAAAAGGGGAGAAATGGGATATAAACTCATTAAAAACTTGTTAAAACCAATTTTAACTTAAAATGAGTTTAGGTTTTGTCATCATCAAAAAGGGGGAGATTGTTGATGCAACTAATGTTCTAAAAACGTTATTTATATCTTTCGATAACCTCACATTTTGAGGATGACAAAATGTGAAATCACGTTACGTTAAAATTAACGTAAACAAGTTTTAGTCGAAAGATCTCATTTCCACGCAAATCACTCTAGGTATGCACAAACAAATTTACAACTTGACAAATGATCAAAGAAGTGAATTTGTGTTTAAGACTTCACATTTTTAATGTGACAAAACATTTCTTTCAAAAATATACTTTACAAATTATTTTAGAATAATTAAGAAATGTTTTATTGAAAAAATAAGTTCAAATATCATAACAGCTATTTTTCCCCCCAAAATCAGCTCCAAACTTTCCCAAATAAGTTTTCACCAGAAAAGACAAAAAGATGAGCGTTTTTGTCTGGCACGGTACCACGGTACCACTAAATTTATTAGTACCGTGAGTGATTTAACGGTACCGTGTCCCCATAACGGTCAGATTTTTTCTGCCTATAAATACCGGCCCTCTTCACAGTTTTTGGGCATCCTTTTTCACACAGAATTTTCTGAGTTCAATACTCTCTTCACATTTTCGATCATCTAGTTTAGTTTTCTTTTGTATTAAGAGTGATCCAATCATCCATCCAAGTGATCCTCTTCATTCCTCTTCAAGTGCAAGAGAAGAACACAAGGTATCCAAGAAGATACAAAGTGTTGTAGTTGTAGTTAGAGCACTTGTAACGTTTGTTACACACTTGATTGTATCTTTGTATACATCAAGATTATTTTTCTTTTAGGAGTTTGTGAGAGAAGGTCATTGTAGTCTCATAGAGATATTGAATATCTCTTGTAGCCATTGGGCTTGTGTGTTGATCATGTTGATCAAAGGTAGATAGAATAGATTGAGTCAAGTGAGAGTTGATCATTGTGATCGTGTCGAGATCTTGGAGATCTCTTGAAGCTTGCGGGCTAGTGTGTTGATCAAGTGGATCATAGGTAGATCGGGTAGATCGAGTATTGTGTGATTGTGTGAAGTAGAGAGTATCAAGTAGATCGTGGTAGATTGGTGCTAGCTAAGCTTAGCACTCGACATTTAGCTTAGTGTCGGAAAATAGGATAAGCGACGTGTACGGTTTTCTCCGCCTGAAGGGAGGTCTTGTTGACATAGTGCTTAAAACTCTCGAGTCTGGTACTCAGGGAGTGGAGTAGGGCGAAGAAGAACTTCGTGACCGAACCACTATAAATCTCCTTGTCCCGGTTTGATCTTTCCATCTCTTTCCTTTACTTTTATTTAGTTACATTAGGTAGTTTAGTTTAATTGTTCATTGGTGTTGATTGAGTACACATAAGATTCGAATCAAAGTATTTCAATAGTAAAGTTTTTAAGAAGATTTAAAAACCGGTAAAACTATTCAACCCCCCCTAGTTTTCCACAAAAAAGAACCGCAAAAAAAAAAAAAAAAAAAAAAAAAGGACGAAAAAAAAAATTACAAAAGTACACCCTCTCACTAGGGAGGGTTTTTGTATTCTCTCACTAGGGAGGGTATATATAACATATCCCCTCTTAAAATATGTGGCTACTATTGAAACAATGAAGTGCAAGATTCCATACTGTTACGTGAAAGCCACCAAAAAAAATACCCCCTGTCTTATTAGAGTGATAATAATATGGGGAAAGTTATTTGGACCCCCTATAGGGAGGGTTTCCAATCATTGCACGCATCGCCGGTTTGTACGGTGTACATAGCGGGTTGTACGGTTTGACCAAACCCCCTCTGATGTGACAACTTAGGGAGGGTTCGTATAACACAACCCAATATGGGTCCTTGGACTCACCTTGAGGATTTACTCTAAAAAAAAAGTAAAAATAGTAGACCATGTCCCACAGCATAGTTGAATCCCAAGATATGAGTCCCATATACATCAGAACCCAATAATTGAGTGCAGAAAGGACACAAAAACATCCACATATGGTCGAACACACCCACTAACCAATGTAAATGCCTCATGCCCCACTGCAACCTAAGACCAATCCAAAACCTTAATACTGGTGCATGAAGCTCATCTTATTTTGTACCTACTGATGTCTCACATGCTATCTGTCAAACCAATACCAACGAAATGTCGCATTATACTTACTCGAATACTCTAGTTGTTCGAAAATAAAACTGATGTTGCTATATAAGAATGTTCTGAGGATCTCGTAGCATTATTGCCAATTTATCACTTTATATTTCTTTGATCTTCTCACTATCTACTCATAGCTTTTGAGTTGAATGTCTTGTAAAATTTTATTAACACTTGCTACTTTATTACCAAACACACGAGCATTTCTCTCCTTCTAAATGAAGTATCCGAAAATCCAAATTATTGCTTGCCATATATCCGATGAGAGGTAAGAACAATAACATTTCCAATATGAGAAAAAAATTCATCAATAGTAAACGTGTTACCATTTCCTACCTTCCACCAATTAAATAGTTTGGTCCACACACTCATTGCTAAATCACAAGTAACTAAACAATGAGTACATGTTTCCACACTATCATTACACGAAGCACAAAGTACCAAATCCAAGTCAATGCCTCTTTTGTCGAGTTCCACACGAACCGGAAGCCCACCTTTGCGCTCTCTCCACACAAAAATGTTGACCTTCTTTGGGACTAACTTGTTCCAAAGCGTTTCTTGACCGCCAACTTCCACTTGAAGAATCTTCTACTCGATCAAACACGTTAACGTTTTGACTTTGAATCCACATTCTACATCGAACGCCCACCTCTATCTACCCTTACAAGTATTAGAAACAACAACATTCCGCAATACCTCGATTAAATCATCATATTCCCTACATACCCTACCACTAATGTTTCTACTCCAATCTCAAGCCCAAACCCACCCATTATTTACCCAAGTTTCCTTGTCCATTACACTACCCTCTTTACTTCTACACTACCCTATTTACTTCTATCTAAATGAAACAATTTAGGAAATCTATCGCGAAGCCTCCTATTATCTACCCACCCATCCTACCAAAATCTAATATCTCTCCCGTCTCCTAATATTCCCAAACATGAAGAAGTAAACTTTAACCCCAATCCGTCAATCTCAACTCCACACTTCACAATGTTGTGCCAACCCCCTCCCCCCCAAGGACCGCTAAAGCCCCCATATACCCCGTGAATACTTTTAATAACCTTAACCCAAAACCCCCCACCCTTCATCCTAAATCTCCACCACCATTTACCCAAAAACACCAAGTTTTAGCCCTAAGAGATCCCACATTTAACCCCCCATCCCCAAACGAAGCAAGAATCGATTCCATTTGACCCATGAACGATTCTTACTCTCCCCGAACCCACCCCAAAAAAAGTTTTTTCTAATTCTCTCAGGATTTTTTAGAACACCTGTAGGCACATGGGACATCGAGAAATAATACAAGGGCAAGCTCCCGAGAACTGAGTTTACCAATGTCAGACGACCCCCAAACAACATTGTTTTCGCTTTCCAATTGGGCAGACGATTTTTGAATTTGTCAACTTCAGGTTTCAACACATTCACTCGACTTATGTTTTCCCTTATAGGTAAGCCCAAATAATTGAAGGGGAATTCACCAACATCACAACCTATCCCATTAACCATAGTTCCTAATTCCTTTTCACTAACTCCCAACCCATATAAAATTTGCTTTTGTTGAAGTTCACCCGTAACCCCGATACTTCTTCAAAATATCTAAGAATACACATAAGAGCTCTAGCATTCTCCATATTCCACTCCCCGAAAAAGATGGTATCATCCACGTATTGTAGATGAGAGACCATGACTTGATCCGATTTGATCCTAACTCCCCTAAAAATACCCTTTTCCACCGCTTCATTCACGATAACGTTTACCCCCTCTCAACCCTGAATTCTTCCGACGGAGAACCATTAACAAGAATGGACATTTAAGATGATTTAAGACACACTTCCACCCATCTGCACTATTTACTCCTAAACCCCATCCTTTTCATGATATTCATAAAAAAAACCCCAGTTAATAATATCGTAGGCCTTCTCGAAATCCGCTTTTCTCCTTTGTTTGCTTTAAGTATGTCATCGTCTCATTTGTTATGATAACCCCGTCAAGAATGTATCTGCCCTTTATAAACGCGTTTTCTACATCACCTACCATGTGCCCCACAACTTGTTTTATCCTTTCCGCCAAAATCTTTGTAATGATTTTATAACAACACCATATGATACTGATGGGGCGGTAATCCCTCAGGCCAATAGGATCTTTCACTTTAGGGATTATAGTGATAAATGAAGCGTTACAACCCCTTGAGATTCCCATAGACTCCCAAAACCATGTGATCGGCCCAACTAAATCCGTCTTGATGATATCCCAAAATTTCCTAATGAATTTGAAATTAAAATCGTCAAGACCCAGAGCTTTATCCCTATCACTCCCACGAATTGCTTCCTATATTTCTTTTCATCGAAAGCTCTTTCAAGGCTACGTGTATCCTCCCGTGATATTTTTTCTATCCTATTACAGCAAAAACTCGATCTCATCCTCGTTCCTTTAGAAAATAAGGTTTTATAGTGTCTAGCCATCTCTACTTTGATTGTCTTCGGATCTTCGCACCATATTCCATTCACCATGAGCCCTCTTATGTTACATTTATTATTCCTTTACTTCACATATGAATTAATGAATTTTGTGTTTCCGTCTCCCTCTATATCCCATTTGACTCTAGTTTTTTGGCGTAGCATACTTGCATATTCCCTTTCTTTAACTTCACATTGTTTCCTCGCGTCCAACCATGTATTTCTTTCATATTCGCTTAGTGTCCTCCTTTTCGCTTCTAACTCCTACTTCATTGCTTCGTTTTTTAGTTCCTCAATTTTCTCTAGTTGACCCTTGAATCTTCCTTTGCTACATATTTTAAGATCCCCTTCACATTCTTCAATTTATCCCAAAAACTAAAATCTAGTCAAAAACTTCTTACATCTTTCTTCAATGCTTCCTCGACTACTTGAGTGAAATCCGTTTCCTCTAACCAAACATTAAAAACATGAAAAGGTTTTGGACCAAAGTCCAACTCCATGTCTTTTAGTACAATTGGGCAATGATTCGATAGCTTGCGGTCCAAGGCAACAACTGATAAATCCCCTCATAAATTGTTGACACCTTCGTTTAATAAAAATCTATCAAGTTTGCTAAATTTCAACCCAAGTCACTTATCTTTTATAAAATTTCCTCACCCATTGGAATTTCTATCAACCTCGTATTGTTTATGAAATCGTTAAAATCACTTGCCTCTTTCACATTCACTTGAGAATTAAGTCTATCATTATCGCATCTAACCACGTTTAGATCCCCGAAAATGCACCATGCACCTTGCCATCTATTCGTCAACCCCAATAATCTATCCCACAAAGATGTTTTTTGATTGGTTACATGTGGTCCATATATACATACCAAGAACACGTCATCGGTTTTTCCTTTCCATGACCCCCTCACTTCAATGAACCTCTCATCCCCAATTGCTTCTTTACATGGTAATACCCTCTTGTCCCAAATAAGCAATATCCCTCCAGAATTCCCATTGGCCGGTAGTTGAGCATACCCAAACCCATTTCCACCCTATATACTTTCAACCCACTAGTCATCAACCACATCGCATTTTGTTTCTTGTATTCCTATCACGTCCGGTTTTCCTATCCTAATAATATATTTGATCCATCCTATCTTCCCACTTCCTCCATACCCCTAATATTCAAAGAGATTATCTTCATATCGAAATAATAATAAAACAATAGGAGTAAACCAAAAACATACCAAAGTGCCTATTAAGCATGTGGCCCAACGTGATTAGAACCCGCACGGTTTCCCACTTTGTCTTCTCCTTTTTTTTTCTTGATTTTGGCTTGAGCCCACGACACCCCGATCATCTAGCCAACCTCCTTGATTTGTTCCATGTTAATTTCCCATTTTGCGTTCTCTTTTTAACCCTCGTGATTTTTCCCGAACTTGAACATCTCGTTGTTTTCCCACTCGACATTGTAGAATTCTTTATATACATCTGACATACCTTTTGTGGCATTACCTAGGCCTTCCACCTCAATTTCCCTCGCTATCTCTTTCACTTTCCTCCCACTTCTTCTACCTACTTTCGTTATATCGTTTTGATTTTTTTCGGGTTCCTTTCCTTGATTGAAATTTTTTTCGAAACTATCCTCAACCATCTCGTTAACTTGTGTTGCCTTTCTTTTTTCTTTAATTTGGATTCGTCAATCTCCATCGAACTAGTAGGAGACATCTCCCTCTTTTCCTTCCTTGTCGTTATTTAATCTTGGTCACGTTTATTCTTGACAGTCTCCTGTATAGAGTCAATCACATCCTTAATGTTATTTTGTTGTGCACTCGGGTCATTGTCGATGTTAGTATTATCATTAAGCCCAATAACGAGGCCCACATCTTCATGCCGATTAAAATCCTTTCTATTATCCATCCCACATTTAGCCATCAACCCGTTTCCGACATCCACATCATTCATCACGTTATAATCATCTTTGGAACCACCAACATCTTTCCAGCCGCCTAACTTAAAAGTATTGTTTTCCCATGCGTCTCATTAACTTCCACACCTCCTTTTTTTCTTGGAGATGCAACTATATTCATTAAATGTTTCCCCAACCTCGGTCTTGCCAGAAAAATGAGACCCTTCATCTCCTTTAATATTTCAATCACCATGATTCCTAACTGGCTGAGTATCTACTATCATATCATCCATCTCTTCATCACTCGAGTCCTCACTCTTAGGACAACATTAATTAGGTCTCCTTATGTTTTAATGATGACAAATAAACCTTCGCAACACATAAAATCACAAATGTTAGCCAAAAACCAAACGATCCAATAGCTGGGTCTAGCGCGCTGCTGGCACTCCGATGCGCAGGCAACGTGCCACCCCACTTTATTGATTGGGATGGTTTTTGAAAGTCGGTTTTGCCCTTACCCGACAAATGTGGATCTTTCAATACAGGTATATATATATGATATGTGCTTCATTAGAAACACTCGAAACGGGTTTTAGAATTAAAGGGATCTAAAATCACAACCTCCCATTTTTTACAAAAACGTCAACTCAAGTATTTTATTAAACGCCTCTAGCCAAGGCTTTTCTAAACCTAGGAAACACATATATTTCATGCAACATCAAGTGAAAGTATTCGTATGACCATAATCCGTGTTTACGTCTTCTCTAATCACGTAACGGGTTTACTCCCTTATTGGTAAAACAAAGTCAAAGGTCCCTTTGCATAAATGCATCCTTTCCCGTTATGGGATATGCTTTACAATGATGCAAAGCACTTAGTTTGTTTGAATCAAGATGATTATTGATTATGTCGAGTTGTGAAATTCACGAATTATGAGCTTATGAATACTCGACGTTGAATTATTTGAGATTATGAGTAACCTTTGATTTTCTTATCCAACACACAACCCATAATCATCATTGTCAATTCTTTTCTTTCTTAGTAACAATGTGATTAAGCCTTAATCAATCCTTTGATTATCTTCTACAACAAATAAACCTTCTAACCATTTCAAAATCCTTCCAAATCTTATCCCCAACATTCCCTTAATATTCCTTATACTTGCATTTACCTTTGTCCCCCAACATTCCAACCTTCTACACATCAACCTCTTTTTCACCACATTCGCTCTCAACCATTGCAATTCAAACACATCACCCATTTTCCTATTCATTCTCTTCTCCAACTCTTTACTCTCAGACACAACCCTTTCGAATTCAAATTTCACACATATCCTCTCACAAACCTTCTCCCACACACACACACAACCTTATCCTTCATTTGAAATTTGAATTCATTCCTAAGGCTCCCCATGACTTCAACATGACATCCTTACAACTCATTCTCTCATAAACTCCCATCCTTCCTTTCAAATTTAAATTACACACACTCCTCTCACAATCCTTTCCTTCCCTCACATACTTGCCAACTCACTCTCTCACAATTCAAATTTGAATCCAAGCCTTAGGCTCCCCATCACATCACTTTCCAATCAGTACAACTCACCTCCCCACATACAACCTTCCTCACCCTTCTCTCCTCTCACACTTCAAATTCAAATTTGAATTTCAAACCAAAGGCTCCTTTTCATCACATCACTCCAAATCATTCCAACTCACTCCAACTCATCTCATTCTATCTCAACCATCTTAACCTAACCATGGTTTCTTTCCAACCTAACCTCACTTTCTTACTTCCCTCTCTCACAATATTTGAATTTCAAATTCAAATTCTTCCCTTTCTCACTCTAACACAACATCCACACTTCCTTTCCAAGAAAGGAGTATTCCATGGCATATTCTTTCACTCTTAACTATGCCATGTGAGGAATACCCATTCTACCCCTATCCAATTATCCCTTCTCTCTTTCTCACTTTGATAATTGGTTTTACTTAAACACTTCACAGAATGATTTTTATCAAATGGCTATTTGAGTTGGTTGACCTTGAGGATGAATAATGGAAAGGTATAATGTGTGAAGTACAATTGAGAGTTTAGCAAGGTTGGGTAGTTAAAAGACCAAAGTCCCCAAGGAAAAACATTTCCAGGTTCTAGCGCGCTGCTGGCGCTCCGACACGCCAGCGACGCGCCAGCCTCGTTAAATATTTTCTCACTTGCGACTTTGGCCTATAAATACCCACCCTTGCCTCTTGTATTCCTCACCCCTTTCCATTATTTCTTTCTCTCTAATTTCTCTTCTCTCAATCCTATAATTCTATCTTGTGTTCATAATCTTTCACATATAATCTTTGAAAGAACACATCTCTTGCAAGGGAAGAATCACAAGAACCTAATCCACTCTTGTGATTGTTTCAGGGGTCTTCTTATCTATACCCTTTCTACCAGAATCGAGTCTCTAGGTTAGGTTAGGACTTAATTAAACAATCAAACATTCTTATTCAATTTGGTTATAAGGGAAGTCTTGTGTCGTGGTGACCAAGCCTAGATCGTTGGAGATCTAGTTGGGGTTTGATACTTTCGGTGGGAAGTCATTATGGTCTTAGTGGGTAAGTCAAATCACGAGATTCTTTAGGATGGTTTCCGAGGGCGGAATACCATTGGGAGTAGCTCTTCTTTGTGAGCACCGATCTTTGTGCATATCAGTGGAGTGAAGTTGTAACGGTTTGTAGTCCACCGAAAGGATTATACTTAGTAAATAGTATAAGTGTCGTGGATTCACAACTAGACGTACGGATGGTATAAACCCCCCATCCCGAACCAGTATATATCGTGGTGTTCTTTACTTGCTTTATATACTTTGGTTGTACTTGTGGTTGTGGTTGTGGTTGTTGTTGTATAACCACTTGGTGATCTTTGAGGATGGAAGTCTTTAAACTTAGAAGAAGCCGAAAAGACCGTATTCACCCCCCCCCTCTACGGTTTTAAACTCACCCTTACTACTCGAGTCACCCTCATCTTCTTCTATCTCAACGTCCAGTGATACACCTTTAGCATATAACATGTTGACCTCACTTCTTCCAATTTACTGTCATGCTTGTGTTTCGAGCTCTCTTAAATTTCGAATCTGGATATGTCACATACTTCTTTTATAACGTATACCTTACGAGATTTCCCATGCACCATAATGTTAAGATCTTCTTTTATGAGTCCTTTGTTAATTGTATGGATATGAACTCTACCGTAGATTAAACTTTGATTTCCCTCCAACCAAAAGTTACTCATTCCAAGAATAGTGTTGTGTAAAGCCGCAGTGTTTTTAAAAGTATCTGTTAATACAAATAAACCTTAAAAACGTTTATTTATATTTTACGATCTTCTAATGTTTTGTCGATAACAAACGTAAAATCATTTTAACGAGATAAGTAAAATACGTAACACTTTGAGCCAAAAGTTTACTAACTCATTTCACTAAACAAATAAACCTTAAACATGTTTAGTTAACAAGCTTACATAAAACCAAAACCATTTTATAAAAACACTTAAGTAACTTAGTTACTTACATTTTATAAAATACATGTAACTTGGAAAAATAAACTAGGAAATACTTGGACTATCCATGACCAAAAACCAAGTCCATTAACCCATAACCCATGGAGCTTGATCCATAACCCATGACCCATTGCATGACATCATGCATGACACCAAAATGGGTAAAACCCATGATCCATGACCCAAAGTCCATAACCCATAACCCAAAGTCCATAACCTATGACCCAAGATGTCTTTGACATCATGCATGACATCACATGAACCATGGATCATAACCCATAACCCAAAACCCGAAATTGTAACCCAAAATCTGAACTGATGATACCAGATACCCGGATCCCTGGGTTTATACTAGCTGGATCCCTTTCGGATGGGATCTGCGCGGAACCGGGTGAACATTCCTATAAGTAGTAAGCCATTTCTCTCTTACTTCTCACCCCTTTTTAGACATATCTTCTCTCTATTTTCTAAACTCTCTAACCTCAGATCAAAAGATCTTTCTATGTAGTCTTTCTTTGTAATTCTCTAAGTTCCTTTACAAAAGGCGAGATCACAACCTCTCGGAGACTTGCAAGCTCGTGATATGAGTTGCTAGGATTCCTCTTCTCCTCAAGATCACATAAGTACATCTTGTTTTTCTTTCTTCTTCTCAAAGGTGTTGTAGATGTGTTGAGTCGTTAGGTGTAAAAAGGACGTTGGATTCTTTTAGTTGTGTTGTGTTGATCGGCTAGTGGTTCCTCATTTGTAATGGAACCCGGTATCTAGCCTTGTACCGGATAAAGTGTAGGCGACGAAGGTTTGACTCTACCTCGTCGAAGAGCTCGGTATTTAGCTTTGTACCAGATAAAGTGTAAGCGACGTTGTGAAGGCTTCTCCGCCGGTGAAAGGAGTTTGTCTTGTGTATTGTTTACGGAACTCTCGAGTTGGGTACTCGGGGAGTGGAGTAGGGCAAGGAAGGTATCCTTGTAGCCGAACTACTATAAATACTCATGTTGTGGTTGTGTCTCTCTAACTCTATCTCGTAGTTTAGTTTATATTCTTTTCTTACTATCAATATCCAAGACGCCAAAACTAGATTGACATAAGTCGATCTATAAGTTTTAAAACGGAATTTTAATTGGTAAAACTATTCAACCCCCCTTCTAGTTTTCTACAATTGGCATCAGAGTTTCGTTACCAAGTTTCTTGGAGTATATTGTACTTTAAAAACTTGAAACGATCCGTGTATGTTTGAAAACTACAATGAAGGAGAATCTTTGCAAAAATTGACATCAAAAACATTTTTGCAAAAAGAATAAAACTTCTATTTCTTGGATATTGATAATTCATCTTTTCTCTAACTATTTTTCTTAAGAAGTTTTCACGATAGGATTCTTCATAACTTCATCCTATCAAAGGAAAAAATGAAGTACGCAAATATAGAAGAACCTAAAAGAGCTTCAAATCTGTACTACTAAAAAGTATGCAGACATCTTAAAAGCTCGTGAATTATTTCAACCTCATCTAGGAAAAATCAAGCAAAGGTATGTTTTCTCACAAAATAAATGATGATTTAAGAACATGCTAATTGTATAGAGTTGGAATACATATGTGTCTTCTTTCTATTCATACGTGACTTAAAAAAAACTAAGTAGATGCTAATAAATCGGTTTTATAACCTACTTGGTAAAATACTTGTCTAGTCATAAAAAACTATAATTGACTCGTTAGACGCCTTATTAGGATTCTTAGTTCAATAGGTTTAAACTCTTAATGGAAACGTGTTCTCTTCACCCTCTTTGTTTTCATAAAAATAATTTACCTCTTAAATCCAAACTAATGTCTCTAGTGAATTAACACTATCTCGTATTCTCCTATGTCTATCTTCTTACATTTCATGTGTGTAGAACATAAACATATTTTCATCTCTCTCATTGTGAAAACCTTCCAAACTCTTGCTCTAGTTCTTAGGATCCAGGTTCTTAAAGTAACCGTAGAATAACAACCAACATGTCATAAAATCTAATGATCTAAAACTTTCCTGTATCAGCAGATTTACCCAAAACTCTTCGTTATAACGGGCCAAATCCACTTTATAATGGATCCGAAAGAACCGACTTAACAAACATCAGTCTATCATCTCAAGTTATTTATCTCTCTCTTCGAACAAACAAATACTCATATCCTTTCAGTTTAGGATCTCATCTTCCTCAATCTTAGACTTCTAAACCATCCTTTTGAATAACTACATCTTATCAATACTTTTCTAAAAGTTTTAGCTCTTTATCAAAATGTCAATGTATAAGGGTAATTTTGTTTTCATAAAGATAATCTCTTGAAAGGTTTGTTAGCATAAATCACAAACACTCAAACTAACGGGGTCTTATATTTATCTTTATCAAACCTTTTACGAACAAACTTTTTCAACATCCCATACTTTCAAATTAAAAGATCTTCTCACATACAGGACACTCACATCATTATTTACATTGTTAATACAAAGCAATCAACTAAGTTTTGTCAAATTCTTGTAGTTATCCCAACTCATAAAGGATGCATAAAATATTCTTTAAATACTCACTCTTCAAAAGGAAGGATATTATTCTAATACGTAAATAATCCTCTTAAACTACTTGCATAGGTCTCAATATGTCTCACGAGTATGATTTTGACTTTCGAGACACCAGCTTCTACATCCCAGACATCTTGTTGGGAATTAAATGTTCTGAAGATTAAGTATCAAGAATTACAAGTGTTGAAGGTTAGTACTGCGGAGAAGAATACTCTAACAGTTCCAACTGCCAGTGTATACTTAGGACTGTTCAAGTTATAACTAACCGTACTAACTGAAGTTAGTACTGGTAGTATAAAGAAGGTACTGCTAGTCGATATTGTTGAGTGGATAATTGTCACATATACCACTGCTGGTTGGAGAAGTATTGAAAAGATATTTGTGTACTAAAGTCAAGTATATACGGTAGATAATATCTTTGGACAAAGTGATCAGTAACAAGTTGTGTACACAGATACATGTTGTATCTTATGTACTGACACACTCAAGATAAGTTAGCAAGTAGTTTGATAAGACTTAACAATATTGTAAAGATCTTTCTTGATATATAAAAGAAAGATCTTAGACAAGTGACTAAGTGTGACTAATTAAGTGCTAAGAAAATAACTCTTAAAGAACATAAAACAAACACATATATCACAAGTCATAGAAAACATAAGATTCAAGGTTTTTGTAACCCTAGTGATAGTGAAGATCACTCGTATTATCTTGAATAATATTGAATCGTTTGGTGATAACATTACATGTTCTTTGTTCTATATACACAAGCATAACTGTTAAATTTCCATAACAAAAATAACCTTGTAAGTGTGATTGAGTAAATTCCACGTACTTGATCATATTAACTCAACTTATCACATACACAAAGCAACAAAGGTTTAACCACCTTCCAGTGTATCGAATCCCCTCAATTGGTATTATCAGAGCGCTAGGTTGATATAGTTGCTTTAGAAGAAGAAGAAAAAGAAATGGATGTTGAATCAATTCAGACCAATGTTGCTGCAAAAATACCCATGCTAAAACAGAATGAGTTTGAGATGTGGAGGCTGAGGATAGAGCAATATTTCCAAGTGCAAGACTATGCACTTTGGGAGATCATTGAAGATGGAAACTCTTACCAGCCTACAACCATTTCATCAACAGTGGAAGGCAAAGTGGTGACATCTCTGCAGACAAAGCCAACATCTGCAGAAGATAGAATAAAGAAGAAAAATGACTTAAAGGCAAGAAGCATGCTGATGACGACCATTCCCAATGATCAACATCTAAACTTCAGCAAGTTCAAAGATGCTAAGTCATTATTTGAAGCTATTATTGCCAGGTATGGTGGAAATGAAGCCACCAAGAAAACCCACAAGACACTGATCAAGCAGCAGTTTGAAAACTTCTCCTCTACATACAATGAATCTCTTGACCATATGTTTAATAGGCTTCAGAATATTGTGAGCCAACTTGCTATTCTTGGGGTTGAAATACCTCAAGAAGATTTGAACTCAAAATTTCTGAGAAGCTTACCAGAAGAGTGGGCTATGCATGTTGTTGTCTGGAAGAACAAGCCAGACCTTGATACAATGGAGTTGATAGATTATTATAGCAACTTTAAAATTGTGGAGCAAGATTTGAAGAAGAATGGAGGTACTAGTTATAATACTGGGAACATGGCATTTATGTCAACTCCTAGTACCTCAAAATCAAGTGAAGAGGAAAAAATTGTTGATGGTGTTGGTACTGCTAGTTCATCAAGCAGTATCATGGGTATTTTGGATGAAAAGACTTGTTGTGCATTCCTTACAAGTCAAAATGATGGGTCCATGCTCACCTATGAAGACCTCCAAGAGATCAATGATGATGATCTGGAGGAAATGGATCTAAAATGGCAAAATTTTCTTCTTAGCATGAGAGCCAAGAAGTTCTATCAAAGGACAGGAAAGAAGCTCTTAATCAGCAATACTAATACTGCTGGTTTTGATAAGTCAAAGATAGAGTGCTATAACTGCCACATGATGGGGCACTTCTCAAGAGAATGTAGAAGGACAAGGCAGCAAGATAGCAAGAACAAAGGTTTTGGAAGCACATCTAAAACAAGGGAGGTTTCTGAGCCAAACTCATAAGCTATGGTAGCTATTGATGGGCTAGGTTTTGATTGGAGTTTCATGGCTGATGAAGAAGAAAATTCTTCACAGATGGCACTCATGGCTTTTTCTACTACTGAGGTACAATCTCATAAAGCTTGTTTAAATGCTTGTACTGCTCTTAATGAATTACAAACTTTAATCAAACATTATGATGAACAAAAGAAAGAGCTAAGCAAAACTCATCAAAACTACATTAATTATAAGTGTGGTTTAGAATCAACAGAAAAGCAGATCTTATACTACAAAGAAAATGAACTTGCTTTTTCTGATGACAAAGCTCTTCTTAGACAACACATATTCTTTAAATATGCTGAAATTAATCTTTTGAGAGAGGCTTTTGATAGGGTCAAAAAGGAAAATGGAAACATTCACTTGACTACACAAACTCTAGAACATGCTTCTAGAGGTGTGACCAACATGATAGAATGTCAAGTGATTAATAGAGCTAAGTCAGGAGTAGGATATAAGAGTGTCCCACCTCCGTATAGAGGTATCCCTAAACCCCCAGGGATTGACCTAGAAAATTCAGGTGTCCCTGAATTTCAACAACCTGAGCTACAATATGGTGTACAGCCAAAAACAAAGCTAGTTGTTGATGAACCTAAGAAAGTAAGTGAAAGTTTAAGTAAAACTTTACTTCCTGAGGACAAGGTGTCCTCTGATAGAAGATCAGATACAATAGTCATTGAAGACTGGGTATCTGATGATGAAGAAGATGATCAGGTTATGTCTAAACCTAAAGTAGTTAAGAAAGCAGGAACAAGGGTTCCTAAAGTGATAAAAAAGGATACTGTTAAGCCTAGAACAAACATTAAACATGTTAGGCAACCAGTTAAATATTGTGAACAATATAGATCCACTAGCAAGCCCAGAGGTAACCAAAGAAATTGGAATGGCCTCAAGTCTAACCAATTAGGTGATGACTTTTTCTTTTATAATAAAGCTTGTTACTCATGTGGTAGATTTGATCATCTTGTAGCTTTCTGTAACAAATGGGTATCTGGGTATGAAAACAATAGGGTGAATTTCAAAAGGCAAAATCCTCTCACTCATTTTCACTCTAGTTCTAATTTTAATAAAATAAAACCTAGAGCAGTTTCGAAAGCAGTTTCTACTGCTAGGCAAGCAGTTTCAACTGCTAGACCATTCATGACTGTTAACCCAAGACCAACAGTTAAAAATGCAAAAACAACTTTCAAAAATGCATCAAAAACTGTTACAAGGCCCATTCAATCAAAAGCAATGGTCCAAAAACAAGTTTGGAAACCAAAGGGTAAAACTGCAAAGCCAGCAGTTAATACTACTACGCAAGTAGTTAATACTGCTGCTTGGAAAAATAGGGCAAATGCTGTTAAGGCCTCAGCATGTTGGATTCTTAAATCCAATGTTGCATCAACTGTTCTTAAAAGATTAAATTTCATTGATGCAAGAGGCAGATCCAAGTCAGAGGCTTGGGTCCCCAAAAGAAACTAATACTTCTCATTTCTGTGCAGGAACATTCAATTGATAAACAAGAGGATCAAGGATACTCAGATAGTGGATGTTCAAGGCACATGACAGGCAATAAGTCTTATCTCTCAGATTTTCAATCAATAGATGGAGGCTATGTTACCTTTGGAGGAGGTGTTGGTGGCAAAATTTTTGGTAAAGGTACAATCAAAACTGGAAATTTAGATTTTGAAGATGTGTACTATGTACAAGAGCTAAATTATAATCTTTTTAGTGTCTCACAAATGTGTGACAAAAAGAACAAAGTTCTTTTCTGTGACACTGAATGTCTTGTACTTTCTCCTGATTTTAAGATGCCTGATGAAAGTCAAGTACTTAAAATTCCTAGAAAGGGCAATATGTACAGTGTAGACATGAAGAACATTGTTCCTAAAAAGGCTTTAACTTGTCTTGTTGCAAAGGCCACATTGGATGAATCAATGTTATGGCATAGGAGGCTTGGTCATATTAATTTCAAAACCATAAATCAGATTTTTAAGAATGGTTTGGTAAGAGGTCTACCTCAAAAATGATTTGAAAATGATCAAACATGCATTGCTTGTCTTAAAGGCAAACAACACAAAGCCACTTGTAAGCCCAAGATTTTTAACTCTATCAATCAATCATTGTTTATGCTTCATATGGACTTGTTTGGTCCTACAAATGTTAGAAGTATGCAACATAAGAGATATTGTCTAGTTATTACTGATGACTATAGTAGATTTACATGGGTTTTCTTTTTAGCTACTAAGGATGAGACACCTAGCATCCTTAAGACTTTCATTACTGAGATAGAAAACCTAGTAGACAAAAGAGTAAAAGTCATTAGATGTGATAATGGGACAGAGTTCAAAAATAGAGTTATGGATTAATTCTGCAAAGAAAAGGGTATTAGGAGAGAATTTAGTGTTGCTAGAACTCCACAACCGAATGGAGTTGCTGAAAGGAAAAATAGAACACTAATAGAAGCTGCTAGAACTATGTTAGCTGATTCTAAGCTACCTATAACTTTTTGGGCTGAAGCAGTTAACACTGCTTGCTATGTCCAGAATAGAGTTTTAGTTGTCTAGCCTCACAATAAGACATCATATGAACTTTTTAGAGGTAGAACTCCTGCAATAGGATTTCTTAGACCTTTTGGATGTCATGTGACAATTCTCAATACCTTAGACCATTTAGGAAAATTTGATGGTAAAGCAGATGAAGGTTTCTTAGTTGGATATTCTCTCAATAGTAAAGCTTTTAGAGTATACAACTTAAGAACTAAGAAAGTAGAAGAAAACCTACATGTGGAATTTTTAGAGCATAAATCCAATGTAGTAGGTGAAGGTCCTAATTGGCTATTTGATCTTGAGTCTTTAACCCATTCTATGAATTATGTTCCTGTTGTTGCAGAAATTAATAATTTTTCAGGTTCACAAACAACAAATGAGGCAGGGTTAGACAAGAAGACAAATCAAGATCATATATGGATGCCAATAAGTACCAGTGTGGCTTCAACTTCAACCAATGATGAATCTTCTTCTGGTAAGTCAAAAGAAGGTGTTGATGATGAAATCAAGGAAGATGGAACTGAGGAACAAGACAGTCAAGTTAGCAGTACAAAAGAAGTTTCTACTGCTGAGACAGAGCATTCTACTGCTAGGCTTAATTTTTCTGTTGCTAGGCCAAATGATTATACTGCTGGCCCTTCAGACTCAACTGAAGTAGATTTCTCAGATAATGAGGTGGATTTGAGCAATATCACACCTAACTATCAACTTCCTTCAACCCCACACACAAGGATTCACAAATTCCACTCCCTAGAAAATGTGATAGGAGATGTACAATCAGGTGTGAAGACAAGACAACAACTGATGTCTTCAGACCAACAAGGGCTTCTTGATGCCCTTTATGCTTCAAAGCAGCATGAGTTTTCAAACTCTTGCTTGTTTGTATGTTTTCTCTCACAAGATGAACCAAAGAACATTCTGAAGGCCTCAGATGATTCAAGCTGGGTAGAAGCTATGCAAGAGGAGCTTCTTCAGTTCAAGATTTAGAAGGTTTGGGTGCTAGTTGATCTACCAAAGGATGTAAAGGTAATTGGCACTAGATGGGTTTTCAAGAATAAAAGGGATGAAAGGGGCATAGTGATTAGGAATATGGCTAGATTAGTAGCCCAAGGGTACACACAACAAGAAGGTATAGACTATGATGAAGTTTTTGCTCCAGTAGCAAGACTTGAGGCAATTAGGCTTTTCTTAGCTTATGCTTCATTTTTAGGCTTCATAGTTTACCAAATGGATGTCAAGAGTGCATTTTTATATGGCACAATTGAAGAAGAGGTGTATGTCTCACAACCTCCAGGGTTCATTGATCCTGACCATCCAGACAAAGTGTACAGAGTAGTTAAGGCTCTTTATGGCCTTCATCAGGCACCTAGAGCATGGTATGAAATACTGGCTTCCTATTTAAAAGAGAATGGATTTCAAAGAGGAAAGATTGATCAGACACTTTTCATCAAACAACACAAGAAGGATCTTCTGTTAGTGCAGGTGTATGTGGATGACATTATCTTTGGATCTACAAGGAAGGAGATGTGTTTGGAGTTTGAGAAGCTTATGCATGATAAGTTTCAGATGAGTTCCATGGGGGAACTTACATTCTTTTTGGGTTTGCAAGTTAAACAGTCATATGAAGGCATATTTATTAGTCAAGATGAATATGTTGTTGAGATACTAAGGAAGTTCAACTTTGCTGATTCAAAAATGGAAAGCACACCAATGGACTCTGAGAAGCCTCTTCCAAAAGATTTAGATGGAGAAAATGTGGATGTACACACATACAAATCTATGATAGGATCTTTGATGTATCTTACATCATCAAGACCTGACATCATGTTCTTTGTTTGTGCTTGATCAAGATTTCAAGTAACTCCAAAGGTTTCTCATTTAACAACAGTCAAGAGGATATTTAGATATCTCAAGGGTCAACCTAGGTTGGGTCTATGGTATTCAAGGGAGTCACCTTTTGACTTAGTAGCATTCTCAGATAGTGATTATGCTGGTGCTAGCTTTGACAGAAAGTCAACAACTGGAGGATGTCAATTCCTTGGGTGTAGACTTATCTCATGGCAGTGTAAGAAGCAAACTATTGTGGCTACTTCAACAACTGAAGCTGAATATGTAGCTGCTGCAAGTTGATGTGCTCAAGTTCTATGGCTTCAAAACCAACTTCTTGATTATGGGTACAATTTCTTAAACACTGTCATTCATATTTATAATAGTAGTACAATTTGCATCATTAAAAATCCAGTACAACATTCTAAAACAAAACACATTGAAATTAGACATCACTTTATAAGAGACTGCAATGAGAAAATATTAATTCAAGTTCTTAAAATTGCTTCAGAGTTCAACTTTGCATATCAGCTAACAAAAGCTTTTTAGGTTGGAAGGTTTCAATACTTGGTAGCAAGTATTGGCATGCTAAATCCTTAAGATTTTTAATCTGTGTGATTTTTATATATATCTTACGTTTGTACTGATATTTTTGTAAATTGATACTGTTAATAGAACAGTTTATACTGCTAGTTCATATTTTGTTTAAACAGTTCATACTGTTGGTCATATTTTAAATACTACTATAAGACAAATGCTATGCATTTTGTTTCTTGGTTTTGGACTAACAATTTCAGGTATGTGATGAACTCAAACAAGTACATTTTATTACCGTCATTTATCCTATTTATTTGACTTGTTTTATTATATTATCTGTGAGAATTGATACGTTAATGTTTACTTTTGTAATTCTCAGGTAAAAACTAGTATTATGTGAAACTTGGCGATTTTGGACTAATTATGGAGCAAAACAAGCAAGAAGTTAAGAGTCTACTGAAATATACAAGATCAAGACATTCTGCTCCAGATACACCGCATCTTACTTATTACATACGGCGCATCACTATCAAGATTTCATAAGATATTATCCAAGACAGCAAGGACATGCGCCGCATCTGAGAATGAAGATACGCCGCATCTCTAGGCGGTGTACGAATATTCTGGAATATAATAACCTTGGACCCCACGTAAAGTTAAGTCAATGCGCCGCATCTACTTATTCAATGCGCCGCATCTTACCTCAGACAGAAACTATAAATACCCCAAGGCCAGACGAATTTGAAGGGCTTTTTGGTACGTACGATATACGAAGGACAGAAGCCCTAGGCCGAATTTAGTCGAAGTAGCAGCACAAGACATACCTTGAATAAAGATACGAGAGCTGTAAGAAGGTCCTGCATGTATTCAATTCATTAAGTAGTTTTGTTTTATTGTATTAGTACACTTTAATTGGTCAGGATTGATGGGCTTGTGTTATGTTATCATTCACTTCAACTCCCCTTAAAATTGCTTTCCCATTAATTAAAGTTTATATGTTGATGTCTTTGGTGACTTTTATTAGTGCATTGATAACCTCTGTGTCTAGCTGAGCATTGCTTGGGTCGCCATGCCCCTTCCTCGCCTGTTTATTAGATCGCCTATGCATTCTATCGTCTGTAGAAAAGTAGGAAGAAAGATAAATAGGATAGTCATAAGTAATCATTAAGGGTTTACTCGCCGATAAGATTAGAACCAATGAGAAAGGACTTAATCTCGGTGCGTTGCATCGAACTATACACTTCATATAAAACTAGCAATAAAACAAGTGACAAGCTACTTAACTATCAGGACAGGTCTTCTTATTGTCTCAAGTATTTATCTGTGTACGTGTGTGCTACTCGCTGATTCGTGCTTATTAGTTTAGTTTATATTTAATCACAACCAAACCGTGCCAGTCTCTCAGGCTGAAACCCCCTTGCGTTAGATTAGGTTGTATAGCTAACTTAAGATATTAAAATACTGATTAGGATAACTAGATAATACGTTCCACTCTTAGTGATCGACACTCTACTTACCATTATATTCATACTGACCGGGTACACTGCTCGTTAAAGTGTGTGTTATTGATAAGTCGGCTAAATATAAATTTAAAACTTGAATACTGCTAAAACCACAACGACATATCGTGGATATAAAATTAGAGCAATACCACGCACACATCAAGTTTTTGGCGCCGTTGTCGGGGAGTGAATTGTTATTATCTGTTAATTTGATTAGTATTTTAATTAGGTTTTTAATTTTTAATCTAACCGCTAACTCTGTTGTATATTAGTTAAATTGCATTCATTGTATTATTTGCATATTTTCTGTTTTGTGTGTTATTTGTTTTCTTTTATTTTTGTTTATTTTCGTTTGTGTTTATTTTTGTTTTTATTTTTCTGTTTTTCTGCATACTGCTATCGTTGTACTGAGCTAATATAAACGATACGGCGCATCTATTTTCATAGATACGGCGTATTGCGTTTAATTTTTATAAAATACAACGCGTTTAATAAATTCGATACGACGCATCTTTCCCCAAGATACGGCGTATCTGTTTTTAATAAAAAAAAATTTTCTCTAAGCGATAACGCCATACGACGCATCTGCTTTAGCAGATACGGCGTATTTATTATTTTAATTAAAAATAGTTTTCGACTTATTAAACAGATACGACGCATCGATCTCTATCGATACGGCGTATCTTCTGAATCAAAAATCTGGTATTTCGAAACGTAACGAAAATACGGCGCATTAACTTTTGTTAATACGACGCATTTAATTTTAATAAGTATAATTGATTTTTGATAATTAAAACTGATACGACGCATTCTAAATTTATAAGCGGCGTATCTATTTTCTGAATAAAGTCTGATTAAATTTTAACGATTATAAGATACGGCGTATCCAACTTTTTGGATACGGCGCATCGTCTGCAGATATCCGTAACTTTAATTTTTCGTATTCCGTTTTCGTTGTTGATTCACTGATATATTACTTTCTTGAACATACCCTACTGATGCTTTTGTGATAGTTTCAGGAAGTGCATGACCAGGAGTTCTACGAAGAACTTGATTCAACCTTTCGAAGATCCTGAACGAGCCTTTCATTCGCTTAAAAGGCTTTTCAACACAAAAAACTTTGATATCTCAAGTTCATTCGAGCTTGATTATTTTTCTGAAGAGAAAGAGGAAGTAGAAACAGAAGCAATGGGCGAGAACACAACTATGGAGGAATACATGAACAAAACCCGTGCTGATTACACTTCAGGAGTTGCTAGACCAAAGTTTGATGAAAAGTCTAAGTTTGAGTTGAAGGGTCAGTTTCTCAAGGAGCTAAGAGAAAATGCTTTCAGTGGATCGGAACATGAAGATGCTAATGAACATGTTGAAAAGGTCCTCGAGATTGCAGATTTGTTCACTACAGAAGGAGTCACTGACGATCAGCTCATGCTAAGAATCTTTCTAATTTCGCTAAAAGGAGCTGCTAACAAGTGGCTAAGGAATGAACCTGCTAGTTCAATCACTACATGGGAAGATTTGAAGAGCAAATTCCTGAAGAGATATTGTCCACCTGCTAAAACCGCTAAAAAGATGGAGGCTATCAACAGTTTCAAGCAAGAGCCTGATGAAACTCTTTATCAAGCTTGGGAACGATTCAAAGACCTATTGATGAAATGCCCTCAACATTATCTAAGTGAAATGCAGGAGATAATATTGTTTTATCAAGGATTGGACGTGCCTACTAGACAAATTTTGGGTGCTAAGGGAGCTGTGCCTCAAATGAGTGCAGCTAATGCTAGGAAAGCTATCCAAGAAGCTGCTGATCATTCTCAAAAATGGCACGATGGGACCTCTACTAGATCTAAGAGCAGCACTAATTTTGACGGGTTTGCTGCTATTCAAGCTCAATTGGATAAAATTAGTAGAGAGATGAAGAAGCGTGATGAGAAAGTGTATGTTGCCCAAGTTGGATGTGAAAAATGCGAAGGACCTCACTACACTAAGGATTTCCCTAATAAGAATGAAAGTGAGACGTTTGAAGAAGCATACTACACACAATTTGGACAACCATTCCGACCTTCAGGAAGATTTAGGGAAGCTACTCCGGGATTCTATCAAAAGAACAACTTCAATCCCGCTTATCAAGAAAGGAGGCAGACTTTAGATGACACTTTAAAGCAAATTATGGCCGATGCTGCTAAAAGACATGAAGAGAATACTGCTAAGATCAAAGAAATCCGAGCTTCAACGGACACTATTACAAGAAATCAAGGAGCTTTGATCATAGCATTGGAACAACAAATTGGTCAAATGAGAAAAGTTCTTCAAGAAAGGGGATACGGAAGTTTACCTAGCTCAACTGAAACCAACCCAAGAGATCATGTCAAGGCCATAAGCACCACTGAAGAAGTCACTCCTAACATTCCTTTTCCTAGAAGACTGATGAATGGTAATGACGGTGCAAGACCCGAATTTTTCTTTAATTCTTCAATCAGTTTAAGGAGACTACTAAAAGAGAAGACAAAGATTGAAGAGGAGATCAAGGCTACAATGAAAGAAGAGAGCTCTGCAACCGACTTACATGCCTCGCCTCATAAAGAAAAGGACCCAGGAAGTTTTACTTTACCTTGTTCAATTAATGATATATCTTTCAATAATGTGTTAGCTGACTTAGAAGCTAGTGTTAGTGTAATGCCCCTTAAGACATTCACTACCTTAGGACTAGGAAAATTAGCACCAACTAAGTTGCTTATTGAATTGGCTGATAAAACGGTAAAACGACCTGAAGGGATTGCTAATAATGTGCTAGTTAAGATTGAGAAGTTTGTTTTCCCTGTAGACTTTGTTATATTAGATATGCCCGAGGATGCTAAGATTCCTTTAATCATTGGAAGACCTTTCTTGTCTACCGCCCATGCTAAGATTGATGTGTTTAAAAGAAAATTTTCATTAAGGGTAGGGAATAACAAACTAGTCTATAAGTGCCAAGATCCTGTTAAAAGCATAATTAGAGGCGTTTATGTGCTAGGATTAAGAGAACGTATGGACCTCGATCTTGAAGCTAGGCTTATGGGAGAAACATTGATTCAAAACAACTCAACTAATCATAATCATGAGAAATTCGAGGAATTTATTGACCTTAATGTACCTACCGAACTTAGGCGCGATATTGTTAATGATTCTAATGATGAATGGTATGATTGCGTAGTAATTAACAAACGTAGGAGAATAGTTGAGAATACGAATTTGAAAAATGATGTGTTTATTGAACTACCACCCCACCTTGCTTATTTATGCCTATATGATAACAAGAATTTCCCGTCTATCATTTTGTCATCTCTGCCCGAAGGGGACAGAACTTTGTTTATACAGATATTAAAGAAGAATGGCGTGGAAATTAAGGATGAGCAAGGAGTGTTCAATATTACTGAATTGGCGATGAGGGAGCGCGATGCTTCCGACTCCTTCAATGATAGATATTAATGAGCTGAACGTGAGTCTAACTTAAAGACTCTGGAATAAAGAAAAGTGCTTACCGGGAGACAACCCAGAGAAATTTTTTACTATTCTGTTCTGTGTCGAGTCAGTCAGGCCACAGAGGATACGGTGCATCTCAATCCTGAGATGCGACGCATCTCCTGCACTGGTCATATCTTACTTTATTTTTCTGCATTTTTATTTTTGACTTTAAAACTTTTTGTCAGTTTATTTTAATGCGGCGCATCCCTGGTTAAGGATGCGACACATCTTCTATTCTGATTCGTATTTATTCCAGGCTCGATACGGCGTATCTTCTTCCATAAGATACGGCGCATCGACTGACCTGATGATTTTCATTTTAATTTTTACATTTTATTTTTACTAACTACTAATGTATTATGCAAGTTTGAACTTTCTTAACTCGGGTGTGTTTAAGTCTTGATGGCATTATAGATTCCTGCATTTCCTGTGGATACATCAATTATGAAGCTTAAACGTTCTCATCCACGAGGAAGTTGATTTTTGCTCTTATACAAATAATGGAGGATCATACCGAGCAAATCTCAGGGGAGTTTTTCTGTTCTAATTTTTTTATTTTCTAGTTTTTAACCTTAGATACAAACAACGAGGACGTTGTTTAACTTAAGTGGGGGGATTGGAGAATTAGAACACTTGTCCTAAACTTTTCAAAATATGCTTAAAATGTGCTTAATATATCAAAATTAAAATTTTTAGCATGTTTTTGTTTAAGATCTAAGTTGCATAGCTGCACACATAACGTTATTTTCAAAAATTGTGATTTTTCAAAATTCACAAATCTATGAGTGTGCCGGTGACTTGTAAACTTTAGAACTTGGCTTGTATACTATTCGAGACCACCATAATAAGTATTATTTATATAATTGGAATGACTTGTCTAAATTGGTAAATTTCTAGGATTACACCCAAATAGCCTTTATATGTTATGTGTTATTAACTAACTACACTGGTTAGTTAACCCCCGTATAAACCCTTTTGTTACTCTCACTTTTAGAGTAAGATACCCCTAGAAAAATACTCAGAACCATTCCTTTCGTTTCTTACACCTTTGTTATAATGTTTCGTTACACCCTTACACCTTATCCTACCCTGTAGATTAAAATCCGTGGTTGGTTAATTGCTTTAGGCAAAGTGTGTTTCCTTACATTACCTGTGTTCGCGTGCGTAATTCATTATCTATGGTTAGGTCAGGAAATTGCACGATGCAATTGGAGTGAAAGTAAATATTGTATATCTTGAGTTTATTTTTCGTGTGTTTACTACTTTCGCTATTATAGTTATTTCTGAAGTATGAAAAGTATGAAAAAAATTATCCGGAAAGAAAGTGATAGAAAAGTTGTGAAATTTTACACATCTATGTTTATGTTTCAAGTTAAAAAAAAAAAAAAAAAAAAAAAGAAAAAATCGAAAAATAAAAAAAAAAAGAAAGAAAAGTTGGAAGTTTGTTTAACCAACTTATGTAAAGTTTTGTATTAAGTGGTCGATATCACCACTAGTTGTTGTATATTATATTTATGGATTGAATGGGAGTTGAACGTTATGGGAACGCCAACTAAAGGTTATCCCTTGATTGAGATTTTGTTGAGTATAATTCGTGTCTACCTAAAGCGTGTGTTTCAAGTGTTAAAGCGTGAGTTATTCTATGATATGAGTCTTATTCATGGGATGGTTGGGATAGTAATTAACCACACTTAGGATTTTAATTTATCTGTTTTGTTTATTTTTCATTTTACACCAATTTGTATCCCAAATATTATCCATACCCTATATTATTCTTTATCCAAACCTTTGATTTATTGAGATTAGGGATTTGAGCAATCTTAAGTATCGTAGTCGTGGATTCGGCTATGTATTTATGATTTTGTCGCCCTTATTGATATAATATTATTGGTGAAGATTACTTGGTCCTATCTTTAGCCTATTCGAGTTAAGGATTTGAGCAATTGCAAGTATCGTGTTCGTGGATTCGATCATGTATTTGTGATTTTGTCGCCTTTTCTGGAATTTGAGATCGATAGAGATTAAGAGGAATGATTAACCCTTAAACCTCAAACCCTTTTTACCGCTTTAGACTTGTTATTCCTTGGCTTTAGTGGGGGAGATGCGTATACTTGCCAAGCCTATGATAGAATATTCGTCACGACTGGACAGTTAAACGATTAGATTTGCTTTTATCAGAATATTTTATTTTACTTCTAATTCATTAAGTGTTTGGTTGTGTGATTATGAAAAAATGAATACATGCTTAAATATAAAAATAAATCCTAATATCTTTTAGGATACATTTTCATAAGATTAATTCTAAGGTTTACTTGGGGACAAGTAAAGTTCAAGTGGGGGGATATTTGATGAACTCAAACAAGTACATTTTATTACCGTCATTTATCCTATTTATTTGACTTGTTTTATTATATTATCTGTGAGAATTGATACGTTAATTTTACTTTTGTAATTCTCAGGTAAAAACAGTATTATGTGAAACTTGGCGATTTTGGACTAATTATGGAGCAAAACAAGCAAGAAGTTAAGAGTCTACTGAAATATACAAGATCAAGACATTCTGCTCCAGATACACCGCATCTTACTTATTACATACGGCGCATCACTATCAAGATTTCATAAGATATTATCCAAGACAGCAAGGACATGCGCCGCATCTAGAATGGAGTTACGCCGCATCTCTAGGCGGTGTACGAATATTCTGGAATATAATAACCTTGGACCCCACGTGAAGTTAAGTCAATGCGCCGCATCTACTTATTCAATGCGCCGCATCTTACCTCAGACAGAAACTATAAATACCCCAAGGCCAGACGAATTTGAAAGGCTTTTTGGTACGTACGATATACGAAGGACAGAAGCCCTAGGCCAAATTAGTCGAAGTAGCAGCACAAGACATACTTGAAAAAGATACGAGAGCTGTAAGAAGGTCCTGCATGTATTCAATTCATTAAGTAGTTTTGTTTTATTGTATTAGTACACTTTAATTGGTCAGGATTGATGGGCTTGTGTTATGTTATCATTCACTTCAACTCCCCTTAAAATTGCTTTCCCATTAATTAAAGTTTATATGTTGATGTCTTTGGTGACTTTTATTAGTGCATTGATAACCTCTGTGTCTAGCTGAGCATTGCTTGGGTCGCCATGCCCCTTCCTCGCCTGTTTATTAGATCGCCTATGCATTCTATCGTCTTTAGAAAAGTAGGAAGAAAGATAAATAGGATAGTCATAAGTAATCATTAAGGGTTTACTCGCCGATAAGATTAGAACCAACGAGAAAGGACTTAATCTCGGTGCGTTGCATCGAACTATACACTTCATATAAAACTAGCAATAAAACAAGTGACAAGCTACTTAACTATCAGGACAGGTCTTCTTATTGTCTCAAGTATTTATCTGTGTACGTGTGTGCTACTCGCTGATTCGTGCTTATTAGTTTAGTTTATATTTAATCACAACCAAACCGTGCCAGTCTCTCAGGCTGAAACCCCCTTGCGTTAGATTAGGTTGTATAGCTAACTTAAGATATTAAAATACTGATTAGGATAACTAGATAATACGTTCCACTCTTAGTGATCGACACTCTACTTACCATTATATTCATACTGACCGGGTACACTGCTCGTTAAAGTGTGTGTTATTGATAAGTCGGCTAAATATAAATTTAAAACTTGAATACTGCTAAAACCACAACGACATATCGTGGATATAAAATTAGAGCAATACCACGCACACATCAGTATGAATTTTGAGCAAAAAGGAAATTTCAAGTGAAATGGAAGCAACAGAATGATGATATCAGTTGCTAACATAATAGGTTTATGATGGACTGAGTTTGGGAATTCTTAACAAAGATTAACATCTAAGTTAACTAATTCTTTAAAACTGCTTTCTTGAAACCTAGTTATCATATTTCACATTGAATTGATGACTTAGTTGATCAGATAGTAACAGATACAACTCACTTTCTATCATTTTATACTTTTAAGTATAATGAGCAAGTATAAGGACATCTGATAGAAAGAACAGCTAGTAAAAGTGAATCTAACACTTGTGTTAGAGGTAACAATTGCTATGAGCTGGAAACCCTGTCAAGAAAGCCTTTTGAATAGGTTTATCTTTAGACAGGCAGTTATTTATAACTAAAAACATTGGTTCTCACACAACCAGAGGTTGCTTTAAACCGAAATTTTGATTAAGTGTCTGTTATACACTTAATCCCTTCAAAATGGTTGAAAGCAGTATGGTTTTTCATAATAAAATCATGTACATACTGCTAATGGCAAAAGTTTCTTAAAAAGGATTTTAAAAGAGACTCACAAAAACCATCATATGATGGACCATGAGTCAAATGCCCCATGAATCACCTCTCATAGGAGTTAACACACCTAGAAGTGATGAGGGCAGTAACTTAAACTCTTAAGGAATTGATGGCTTCATGTACAACATTGTCTGAGAAACAAGCTCACATTGGTAGATCAGATAATGATGGGATGATGGTGAGAGATCTTCCAAACAGGGGAGGATAAAATGTTATTTGCATCTCAGGGGAGGTAATATCTCAAGAGAGGAAATAAAGCCCAAAGAAGGAAGATTAACCAATGAAAGGGAGGAAAAGACAAGAGCATACAAGATGATGACATAGAGGTTGAAAATGACAAGAACAGAGCTGATTCTGGAGTATTATATATATTCAGAAAGGATGAAGCATTCCAAAGGAGAAAGTTCTATCTAGGTCAAACGAAGAAAAGTTTCAATTTCAGTTCACCACATTTGTTCATCACTTCCAAAGGCATGCTGATAGATGATTTCACTTGTTGAAACAAGCATCCAAGATACACAGCACCATTGCCTCTTATAATTCCTCCATCCAAGGAAATTGCACCATCTTTTAGGTCATGTTTGAAGCCTGAAGATGTGTATTGATATTGTTAAAGTCAAAGTAAATGGCAGATGAGCTACTGAGAAAGATACTCAATCTCATAGAACAGAAGAAAGTTCAGTCCAAGGGTCTGACTATGAAGTATTTGCAAGATCCTCACAATCATGATTTAATTCAGAAGAAACATGATGACTAGAGAATTCACATGTTTATGGGAGGATTGTTGGGAATTAAATGTTCTGAAGATTAAGTATCAAGAATTACAAGTGTTGAAGGTTAGTACTACTGAGAAGAATACTCTAACAGTTCCAACTGCTAGTGTATACTTTGGACTGTTCAAGTTATAACTAACCGTACTAACTGAAGTTAGTACTGGTAGTATAAAGAAGGTACTGCTAGTCGATACTGCTGAGTGGATAATTGTCACATATACCACTGCTGGTTGGATAAGTATTGAAAAGATATTTGTGTACTAAAGTCAAGTATATACGGTAGATAATATCTTTGGACAAAGTGATCAGTAACAAGTTGTGTACACAGATACATGTTGTAACTTATGTACTGCCACACTCAAGATAAGTTAGCAAGTAGTTTGATAAGACTTAACAATATTGTAAAGATCTTTCTTGATATATAAAAGAAAGATCTTAGACAAGTGACTAAGTGTGACTAATTAAGTGCTAAGAAAATAACTCTTAAAGAACATAGAACAAACACATATACCACAAGTCATAGAAAACATAAGATTCAAGGTTTTTGTAACCCTAGTGATAGTGAAGATCACTCGTATTATCTTGAATAATATTGAATCGTTTGGTGATAACATTGCATGTTCTTTGTTCTATATACACAAGCATAACTGTTCCATTTCCATAACAAAAATAACCTTCTAAGTGTGATTGAGTAAATTCCGCGTACTTGATCATATTAACTCAACTTATCACATACACAAAGCAACAAAGGTTTAACCACCTTCCAGTGTATCGAATCCCCTCACATCTCCCATAAACCAAACACCCTCGACAACCATGTTCGTGGGTTTAATAATCTTGAAACCCGCTTCCTCCATGAAGGTCGTGTTGTTGACTCTTCTCTTATCTTCGACAGAGACATCAACACATGTTTCCGCACCATAGGCTTTGAGTGTCTCCTCACCATCAACGAACCAATCTGTCCACGGTTCATGTTGGAATTTTTCCATCAATTCGAACTCGTTCGTAACGAGGATCCTTCTCTCTAACTTCGGTTTTCGATAAAAAAAACCATAAGGTTGTTCTAACTCTTCAGCAATTTGCTAACATCCTTCGAATCCCAGGCCATGGGCAATGTGCCTACACCGAAGATTGGTCTCTTGAATCTCTCTTTAACTACCGTGAAGAAAATAGTCCATATTGTTCATACATACCTCCTCCACAAGAACTAATTCGTCTTATTCGTACTCCTCAACATTTCGACTTTCTTCATCCAGACATAATTGACACACTTGAGATCCGCTATGAGCTAAAACCAATGGCGATTATCTTATGTGAGAATGTTTGGAGTCTTACGGGAAATCGTGAGCAACTTCCAGCGTGCTGTGCTCATATGATCTATTGTCTTCTAACTCAACAACCGTACAATCTTGCTTACTTCTTCGCTAAGCGAATTGTACATCTCAATGGGAATAAAAACAAACTTATACCCTATGGGATGTTCCTAACTCGCCTCTATAATCACTTCATGCACTTTTATCCACCCTTCCAAGGACCTCAATATTCTCTTGTCGATAAAGTGATGAGCCCTTTAGACAAAGCCTATATACCATCCTTCTTCATCCCAGAATCCGCTACCAAATATGCACCTTTCGATGATCCAACAAATGAAAACGATGAGCAAGATAACGGAAACTAGGAATAAATCTTTATCTTTCTTAGCTTATAGTATTCTCTCTGTCTATTTATTCTATGAATAAAAGTGACCATTTGGTGCTTAAATTCACTCGTTCTCTTTGCTTGTTTGAACTAGAATACATCCATATTTAATAACGGGAACAAGAATTTTCAAATTAGATTAATGAGTATGTCTTGGAAAGCCCACTGTAAACAAACATGTCTCAGAAGCCGGATCCTTTGGATATAACTGACCGGATCCCTTTTAAAATGAATCCGGCAGATCCGGACAAACAGAGAGAATTTTATACCACTTCTTATCACCTTCAACCTTCCAAACCTTATTACACTAGTTATCCATCTCCCATTAGTCACATTTGAGCTAACCTTGAGGTTAGTAGCTCCTTTGATCCTTTAAGAATAACGTAAGTTTCTTCCGAGATGTTTATGATTTATCATCTCCAAGATAATCACCATTTTTCAGTTCCACTTCTTGCATTACCTTTCTCTGAACATAATACACTTACTTACACAATAAATAAATTTTTCGAAAATTTATTTCAACCATTTCTATCTCAAAATGCTTTAAAACCAATCTTTTAATTCTTATAATTTTTAAAGAATTTTTAAATTTTCTATTTCACCTTTCCCTGAATCCTACAATCATTTAACACCTATTGGTACCCTTGATCTCTTATTGGTCTTCTTTAACCTCCCTTCTTCTCTCTAAAGTCCATTAATGGCAAACCCTCATCATTAGTCTTAAACCACTCAGGATTTCTTCATTTACATCAAGAAACATAGGGCTGCAATAGCTAGATCCTAATCATTTTTCCCTCTCATCTGATTTGTTAACCGGATCCTTTGGCTAAAGCTAGCCGGATCCCTTTTGAAAATGATCCGGTGGATCCGGGCAAACAGATACAAGTATGATCACTCATAGCCTTCCAAAACTCAACTTTATCCATTCAAACACTCCACGTTGCCTTTAATAAATATCCTAGAAGGTTGTATCACTGTAGTTGACCTTGGTACATGCAAATCATTGCAATTCAAAGGATTTTAGTGGTTTAGGCTTTAATTCCTTTTCTTGATCCTTCGCTATATAAACCACTTGTGTTTGTGCTTCAAAATCACACCTTAACAACCATTCTTCTACTATAAACTTACATTCTAAACTCACCTCAAAACATGACTAAAGCACCAAGTGCAAGATCATCCACCAGAAGCCCTCCAAGAAAAACCGCACGTATTGTGTATGAGATATCCTCAACCGAAACCTCACCCATTAAGACACACTCTACTAGAACACCTGTTTCAAACTATATCCAAACTCCTCCTTCTAATGAACCAACTCCACCACAACTTGCTTCCAACAAACCAACCTCACCACAACTTGGTTCTCTTGAACCAATACCTATTTCAACTCAACCCATACAAGCCTCACCTCTTCAACCTCAACTTCTTTCATTTACCACACCTCCTACCTCTCCTCACCCATTCTTGAACACTCTGGAGGATTTACCTCCTAGAACATTCAATCCACCACCATTGCCCACATTCTCTTCTATTGAGAGAATGACAACTCAAGCTTCCTCCCATAACTTAGGTGTTTACATAAACATACCACCACCCATAGCAAACTTGCCTTCCTCTCCTCCACCCTCAAATAGCCCATTTTGGGTAATGAGAAGATGTCAACAACCTCAACCACCTCAATCACCTCAACCAAATAATGACACACTTCCTCTCACACATACCTCTCCACCAACACCCGTAGTACATCCACAACCTTTTCACCTAGGTGCTTCCACCTCAAACATGCCTTAACAACCTTCTATCTTAGGCTCCTACCAACTAAGTCATGAGGAGACTTGTTCTCATTGCCAACATACCCAAACTTTGGTACATGAATTACGCAATGAAATGTGTTTCATGTTTCATCACCTACTTGAACGTCTAGAAGATGTCACCAAACCTAACCATCCCTAGAAACCTTGAAGTGCAAGCACAAGTGGTCTTCCTCCTTTAGTCTTAGGCCTGGCTTATGTCACTAGGACTTCCTCATGTTAGATCATCTCCTTAGTTTTAGAGAATTGACCAAAGTTGTATCATTTCTCTTATTTTTATTAAATGAATCTACATGATTATGTGCTTCTTGTTTATGTGAGCATGTTGGTGTGATTATTACTTGTTTTCATACCATTTTCTATCTTTTACTGCTGCTAATAAAGTTGAAGGTAGCCGGATCCCTCAGTTTATACCAGGCGGATCCTTTCTAAAATGGATCCGGCGGATCCGGGCACTCAGAATACTAACAGAATTCTTTTGCAGTTCAATTTTCAGCAAAGGGACAACATACACTTGTTTTCTAACCTTTGTTTTGTAGATTTTCGAAAATACACATGGAGTACTTGACGCCCTCAATAAGGGGGAGCTTTCGTCCAAGCAAAACCATTGCAAAAACTTGCAATGATCACGTCTTAGTCTTCCTAATTACTTGACGCCCTCAACAAGGGGGAGCAACCGTCAAGGGGGAGCAACTAAGCACTTCTTACTCTCTTTACTCCATTTTAAATCTCTATTTCATTCATTTTTTCTATAAACTTGCATTCGGGTTAGTTTCTTCTCGACACTCTTTTTGTTTCGACAAAAAAGGGGGAGAAAATAGTAAAGACTTAAATTCAAAACTTACGAATTTTATCGTTTTACTTAAAATAATTTTAGGTTTTGTCATCAACAAAAAGGGGGAGATTGTTAATACAAATAAACCTTAAAAACGTTTATTTATATTTTACGATCTTCTAATGTTTTGTCGATAACAAAAGTAAAATCATTTTAACGAGATAAATAAAATACGTAACGCTTTGAGCCAAAAGTTTACTAACTCATTTCACTAAACAAATAAACCTTAAACATGTTTAGTTAACAAGCTTACGTAAAACCAAAACCATTTTATAAAAACACTTAAGTAACTTAGTTACTTACATTTTATAAAATACATGTAACTTGGAAAAATAAACTATGAAATACTTGGACTATCCATGACCCAAAACCAAGTCCATTAACCCATAACCCATGGAGCTTGATCCATAACCCATGACCCATTGCATGACATTATGCATGACACCAAAATGTGTAAAACCCATGATCCATGACCCAAAGTCCATAACCCATAACCCAAAGTCCATAACCTATGACCCAAGATGTCTTTGACATCATGCATGACATCACATGAACCATGGATCATAACCCATAACCCAAAACCCGGAATTGTAACCCAAAATCCGAACTGATGATACCAGACACTTGGATCACTAGGTTTACACTAGTCGAATCCCTTTGGGAAGGGATCCGCCAGAACTGGGTGAACAGTACTCAGTTTGCCTATAAATAGTGAGCCATTTTTCTCTTACTTCTCACCCCTTTTTATACATATCTTCTCTCTATTTTCTAAACTCTCTAACCTCAGATCCAAGGATCTTTCTATGTAGTCTTTCTTTGTGATTCTCTAGGTTCCTTCTAAAAGGCGAGATCACAACCTCTCGGAGACTTGCAAGCTCGTGATATGAGTTGCAAGGATTCCTTTTCTCCTCAAGATCATAGAAGTGCATCTTGTTGTTCTTTCTTCTTCTCAAAGGTGTTGTAGATGTGTTGAGTTATTAGGTGTAAAAAAGACGTTGGATCCTTTTAGTTGTGTTGTGTTGATCGGGTAGTGGTTCCTTCTTTGTAATGGAACCCGGTATCTAGCCTTGTACCGGATAAAGTGTAGGCGACGAAGGTTTGGCTCTACCTCATGGAAGAGCTCGGTATTTAGCTTTGTACCGGATAAAGTGTAAGCGACGTTGTGAAGGCTTCTCCGTCGGTGAAAGGAGTTTGTCTTGTGTAGTGTTTACGGAACTCTCGAGTTAGGTACTCATGGAATGGAGTAGGGAAACCTTGTAACCGAACCACTATAAATACTCGTGTTGTGGTTGTGTTTCTCTAACTCTATCTCGTAGTTTTGTTTATATGCTTTTCTTACTATCAATATCTAAGACGCCAAAACTAGAATGACATAAGTCGATCTATAAGTTTTAAAACGAAGTTTTAATTGGTAAAACTATTCAACCCCCCTTCTAGTTTTCTACAACATCCTTGTTCCAACATGATATCGAAATGCCCATAATATTTGTTACACCCCGCCGAAGGAGAAAACGTGAGGTGCGACGAAATCAATATACATCACAAAAGAGATATAGTACAATACCCTAATTAAAATTTAAGGAAAAAGTACAACATTACAATATTATTTTAGCTGACATCAGGAATAAAAATATAAGACTTGGTTTTCCAAAAGATGAAGTCTTGTAACATGACGACAACAGTGATGACATGTGAAGACTTCTAAAAGTCTTCATGAAAATAATTACTGACAATCACCTGAAATGCATGAGAGAAAACGGGTCAACTATGAAAATAGTTGGTCAGTACACACGTTTTATATAATATGAAAACCTTTTTGAGAAAGTTCATATGGCAAATATCCTATCAACTTATCATGTTACAAATCCTGCCAATACAAGACTTGTAACATATATGTTCACATATATTTCTATAATAAAAGTAAATCCAAAGTCTTTGAGAAAGATCCAAAAGGAAAAGGCTCTATCAAACCATGCTGTTGCACATCCCACCCATACAAGATTTGTAACCTATGTTTTCACAAACCATTGCGTAAAGGGTAGTACAGTTTATGTTCAAGCACACGTTGTCATATTAGTTCATAATAAAAAAATTAAAAAAAGCACCACGTATATAATCATTCAAGACTGCTCCGAACAGGGGAGACTTTGCACTGCTCCGAACATGGGAGACTTTATACTGCTCCGAACATGGGAGACTTTGCACTACTCCGAACATGGGAGAATTTATGTTGCTCCGAACATGGGAGACTTTATACTGCTCCGAACATGGAGACTTTGCACTGTTCCGAAAATGGGAGACTTTATACTGCTTCGAACATGGGAGACTTTATGTCATGGTACATATGGCACATTAAGTTCAAAACAAGTCATACGATTGTAATTAAGTTCAAGAGTTTAAGTCAAGTTCAAAATTTTAAGTCAAGTTCAAAAGTTTAAGTCAAGTTCAAGAGTTTTAAAACAAGTTATAAGGTTAAGACGAGTCAAAAGAGTTCAGAATAAGTCAAAGGGTTCAAGATCAAGTCAACAAGTTCAAAATAGTCAAAGGGTTCTAAATCAAGTCAAAGGTTTCAAATAATAATGTTCATAAAATAGTAATCAATTTAGTTCAAATATAATTCATGCATTCCACCCCAAAGCGATTAAAATAGTTAGAAAAAGCGGGGTTCGTGAATACTCACCTTGAGTAAATAGTGAATACGGGAAATGATAAGTATAATCAACAAGCAAGTGATCTTATTCGCGACCTAAGTAAATAAGTCGTTTTAGGAAAATGCAATATGTACTAGATGCATATTAGTTTGACAAAGTTTTATCACCTTTATACATTTTTAGTGAGGTTTTAATAAGTTACGTCGGCTTAAAGTTTAATAAAAATAGTCAAAAATGTGTTTCTAATAGAGAAAACTCTAAAAACAAATATAATGTTGCTGATTGAAATAAAGTCCAACTTAAAATGGGCGTAAATACTTCGTTCCTAACTCGTTTTTATCCATTAAACTCTCTAAACAAAGATAAACATGACTACTTTCATTATTTCAAAGTCTCGGTTTGTGAAAACATGTTTTAGTTATAGATTTTTACCAAAACATTTTTGGACCTGCTGTTAGCATTTTTCAGAAAACTTCTAACTAGATCGGACTAGATCTCCCTTGATTTTTAATGAAATCACTTGGTTCAAAAGCCTAGATTTATCGTTTTTGAGTCTAGTTTCCAAAAATCCAAGTCATTTTCACCAGATCTTTACCAATTAGTTTATAAGACCAAAAGTATACACGTATATGAAAACTATTTACCATTCAGAAACCATAACCTAACTTGTTCTGGCCGTATTTTACGCATAACTTATCCTCACGGTTCCATTCAACTCTCAGGGTTGCTTTTAAAGTCTTATCTACAAAATTCTCAACTGGCTCAACAAGCCAAAATTCTTTCAATTTATGCTTTTTGTGATAGAAATCTGGTTACTCAGAAACTTGTCGGTATTGACTAACAATAGCATATGATTTAATTAAAATATTAAATTAACTCGAAAAATTACGAAATTTGACGTGGAACATCCTAAGACATATATGTCAGACCGTAAAAATTGGCAAGGTACAAAAGTATGTCTAGGTTTGTTGGAATTTGACACTCATGACAATCATATAATTCCATAACACAAAGTACATAATAGCGGAAGCATGTAAACAATTAGTATAACACATAAATATTAACTTAAACATAAATAGAAAACGTACCCGATGCACTTCAATAAATCTTGAATATGATTTAAACTAGATCAATGAATAACCCCTTACCGTTTTGTTATTCGATCTCTTGATAATAACTATAGTGAGTTATTACCTCGTTCTTGTACACACAAATTAAACCGTATTAAGGTTATGCAAGTAAAACACAAGAAAGATTTTTGTTTAACAAAAATCGATCCAAACAACCCTTGAGAGGGATGATTCGATCGGCCAAAGCAAACCAAGAGGAGAAAAAGACTTTAGGGATAATTGTGTGCACAAAAGATTAACCAAACAATTACCCTTGAGTTTGTATATATACTAATTAGAAATCTTGGAGGAAAAGCAAACCCATGGGTCGAATAACCCATAGGCCGGTCGATCCTATACCCCAAGGAGGGTTCTAGATCTTTTCCTTGTTTCCTAATTATACACAAACACTTCTTTCCTAATTTGCGTTTAACGGTCGTTAGTCATTTAACGGAAAACACTAACGGTCGTTAAGTTCTCGTGCTAATAATAAATATATAAAATACATTTATTATTATTCCTTAATACTCATTTGTAATGTGTGCAATCCCGAGGTCTCGGGTTCGATACTAGACATTTACCTATTAATTTGTTAACCACAATTCAACAACTCCCACTTGGTTAATTTATTAATAGTAAAATGACATTGGTTGGCGTCTTGCAACACTCCAATGCCCCTAGTCCGACTCGAGCTAGATTTCCTGGAAAATCTTTAATGATTCATCATTATTATTATCCTTTTGTTACTAATACTCTATTAATAAAGAAATGGATCTAAGTCACTCTTTATTAATGTTTCTGTTTCTCGTTGTTATTGATTGAACAAAATTACCAAAACATCTGAACGTATTCCAGATAGACTTTGGGCGTGGCCACGCAAACATTTTGTCAACCCTACGAGGGGCCCAGCAGTATTATACTTCAAACAAAATTTGAAGGAACAAATTCTTTCTTGACTACAAGAATAACCCATGAACTTTGCAACACTTCTGAAAACAATCCTTATAACTTCCAGTTACGGTAAGCGGTAGATTGCTTTACAAAAATGCACTACATCCATGACTCTTATCTGGTATATCAAGTCTGAGGATAACTATTTCATGAATTACTTGATGACAAGATCCATAAGTAATCTCATGTTTAGTTGGGATAAGTCCTATACTCTACACTTAGAATATCATGTGAATTTGGTATGTCTACGCATCAATATACTTTCAAGTATACTCTTTAACCAACATTCACATTTGTCTTAATTTAATGATATTCCCATATCATTAACCGACAATGGACAAATTTAGAATAATAAAATTATTCAAGGATATAAACATGCAAAAACAGGATATATGTATATTTCAACAAGACAATAAAACATAAACAATACTTTATTTCATAAAATCAATAATTGTCTATTACATCCTTTATCCAAATACTAATTACAAATGGGCATGAAACTTTCAGCTTTACGAAGACCTATTCCTTCAGCTAACTTATAAAGCTTAGTGCCAGGAAGAGCTTTCGTCAATTGATCTGCCAAGTTATCATCTGTGTGAACTTTGAGTACTTCGATCTGCCCAATCTCTATTTGCTCTCGCACATAGTGATATTTGATCGGATAATGTCTGGTGCCCTTCATGATTCCAGGTTCATTGGCAAATGTAATTGCAGCTGAGTTGTCACAATACATTTTAATAGGTCGTTGAATCGAAGGCATAACTCCAAGCCTTGATACAAACTTCCTAATCCAGACGGCTTCCATTGCAGCATCTGATGCAGCTATGTACTCACTTTCTGCTGCAGACATCGCTAATGTACTCTGCTTCTTGCTCCTCCAATCCACAGCTCCTCCATTAATGACAAAGACGTATCCAGTCTGAGACTTCATATCATCCTTATCACTTTTCCATGAAGCATCGCAGTAACCTGTAACACCAAGTTCTGCTTGTGGATCACCCCCATAAACTAAGAACAAATCTTTAGTAGCCCTAAGGTACTTAAGAATATTCTTAACAGCAGTCCAGTGAGCTTCACCGGTATCCTGCTGATATCGACTGGTTAAGTTCTGAGCAAACGCCACATCTGGCCTTGTGCTTTTAACCGCATACATAATAGATCCTACAGCCGAAGCATAAGGAACTTTTGCCATGCGTTTCACCTCTTCAGGCGTTGAAGCACAAACTTTCTTGCTCAAGCCATGTTGTTCTTGCATCGGCAAATATCCCTTCTTGGAATCTTGCATATTGAATCTCTTCAATATTTTATCGATGTAAGCACTTTGGCTTAATCCAATTAATCGCTGAGATCTATCTCTATATATCTTAATTCCCAGAATGAAAGCAGCTTCCCCTAAATCTTTCATAGAAAAACACTTTCCAAGATATGCCTTGACTTCATGCAAACTTGGAATGTCTTTTCCCATGATCAATATGTCATCGACATATAATATAAGGAAAATTACTTCACTCCCACTAACTTTGTGGTATACACATGGCTCATCAAGATTTTGAGTAAAACCAAACTTCTTTATTTCACTATCAAACCTCTTGTTCCATTGTCGTGATGCTTGCTTCAATCCATAAATGGATCTTTGAAGTTTGCATACACGATTTGGAAACTTTGGATTCACAAACCCCTCAGGCTGCGCCATATAGATATCCTCATCTAGGCGACCATTTAAGAAGGCGGTTTTGACATCCATCTGCCAAATCTCATAATCATAGTATGCAGCTATGGCTATGAGAATCCTAATAGCCCTAATGTCAGCTACAGGAGAAAAGGTCTCCTCGTAGTCAACACCATACGTTTGAGTAAATCCTTTAGCTACCAAACGGGCTTTATAGGTGTGTACATTGCCATCCATGTCCGTTTTCTTCTTGAAGAGCCACTTACTCCCAACTACCTTGGCATTAGGAGGAAGGTCTACTTCAATCCAGACATCATTGTCTCTCATGGATTGCATTTCCCCATTCATAGCAACCAACCATTTTTCCTTTTCAGGACTATTAATGGCAGCTTTATAACTAGGCGGTTCATCAAGATCCCCTTGTATATATTCCTCACATTCTACGTTAAGACATAGACGTTCAGGAGCTTTTACAGTCCTTACGGATCTGCGAATGGGAACCACTTCAACTTCTGGTGGAGGACCTAGACTTTCTGGTTCTTCAGGAAGTTGGTTAGTGTTTTCAGAAGGTAATGCATCATCTTGATCTTCTTCAAGGTCATATATCCTCCCACTTAATTCTTGAGATATGAGATCCTTCTCCAGGAAATCTCCATACCTAGCAACGAATACTTTGTTCTCAGGAGGATAATAAAAGTAGTAACCCATTGTTTCCTTTGGGTATCCTACGAAGATACATTTTACAGATCTTTGTTGGAGCTTGTCGCCCGAGTCACGTTTAACGTACGCCTCGCAACCCCAGACCTTAAGATAAGACAAGTTAGGAGCATTTCCAGTCCATAACTCATATGGTGTCTTATCTACCTTCTTTGTGGGAACCATGTTAAGAATGCGAACAGCAGACTCCAAGGCATAATCCCAGAATGAGAAGGGAAGAGTTGTTAGATTAAACATAGATCGTATCATATCTTGCAATGTACGATTTCTTTCTCTAGATACACCATTTTGTTGTGGTGTATATGGAGAAGTAAGGTGCTGGACAATTCCTTCCTTAGCTAGATAATCCACAAACTCTTGACTCAGGTATTCACCACCTCTATCGGATCGAAGAGCTTTAATCTTCTTTCCAAGTTGCAACTCTACTTCAGCTTTAAACACTTTGAATGTTTCAAACACCTCATGTTTATGTTTAAGTAAATAAACATAACCATAACGGCTGAAATCATCCGTAAATGTTAAGAAGTAGCTAGCACCTCTCCTTGACACATGTCTAAGTGGTCCACACACATCTGTATGAATAAGACCAAGTAGATCAGTAGCCCTTTCAATCCTATTATTAAAGGGTTTCTTTGTCATCTTCCCACTAATACAAGACCGCATTTATCAAATGATTCATCATTGATCTTTTCTAAAAGCCCATCATGTTGACAGCTTTTTCATGCGATCCTTGCTTATGTGTGCAAGACGACAATGCCAAAGATAAGACGAATCCAGACTTTTCTTGATTCTCTTATTGTTGATGCTATACATCGAATTATTTTTAACACAAGCATTATCATTATCATTCATATCAAGTTCAAAAATACCATTCACAACAATAGCTTTAAAATAAAATACACCATTTAAAGAAACTGAAATTCCATTGCTATTAATAGTATGTTCAAAACCAAGGTTCAACAAACATGAAAATGAAATAACACCTCTAACAATTGACGGTGCATAATGACAATTATTTAAAGATAGTACTAGGCCTCGAAGGCAACACTAAATTAAATACGCCTATAGCTTCAACTGCTGCATGTGCTCCATTACCCACTGCAAGAATTGTTGTCCATAGGCCAGCTTTCTCTCAACTCTAAACCCCTGCATAGTATTGCAAATATGAATACCACATCCCGTATCATATACCCAGGAATTTAACTTACGAGTTAGAGTAAATAATTCGATCATAAAGAACGCACCTGAAGAGCTGGGATTACCAGCTTCACTCTTTTGCTTCTTCTGTCGCAAGTCATTGATGTAGAGTGGACAGTTCCTCTTCCAGTGCCCTACTTCATGACAGTGGTGACAAGCCTGATCCTTCTTTCCTGGAGGACTCACCTTGTTCTTCTTGGGCTGGTGTTGATTCACCTTAGGATTTGGTTGATAGGCCATGACCTGCTTGCCTTTATCACCTTTACCCTTACCCTTGTTCACACGCGATTTTTTCTGGATCCTACCTCCTTGGATTGCCAACACTTGCGGAGTAGGAGCCTTGCCCTTGGGTGGTAAGTGTTTCTCATAGTCAACAAGCAATGCGAGTAACTCAGAAACTGTCTTCCCCGAGCAATGCATGTTGAAGTTCTGTACAAAACCAGCAAAATCCTTGTTAAGGGATCTGTTGATTAGGTTAACTTGAACATTCTCGGGATAACCAAATCCGACTCTATGAAGTTTATCAAAGAAATCTCTCATCTCATTCACATAGTCTTCAACTGGTTTACCATCACCATGTTTGCAGCTGTGTAGTTTGTCAAGAGACTCATACATTTCAATCTCAGGAGTCTTTTCATAAGACTTCTTAAGCTGCTCGAGCATGTTGTATGGAAAATAATACTCAAACTTCTTTTGCATCATTGGATCCATACTTTGTAGCATTAAGCACCCAACTTCAGTGTACTTAGCATACTCAGCTCTCCATGCTGCTTTGACCTCTTCAGAAGCAGTGAAGCAGGCTCATCAGGGCAAGGAGTATTCAAGTAATTGAGCTTACCAGTCGCCCTCAAAACAATTCTGAGCGATCTGTGCCAATCATTGAAATTTTTCCCAGTCAATTTGGCTCTTTCAAGATGACTCTTGAAAGCAGCATACACGGAGTTATCGGGTTGAGCCATTCTACAGAAAATAGAAAAGTTCAAACATTAGTATTTTCGATAATACTTATTTTCAAGAAAATATAATACCCATGGATATATTCATATAACCAACTTAATTTCCTTGAAAATCTAGGATCCAACTTTACATAGTTCCACTACATCAGTTGATCTGCTAGTAGTGGAAGTACAAAAGATGGTAATCTGTCGTACAATAATTGGCAAAAAAGTTTTCCAATTCCTAGATAATTTATGGGATTTACTACATATTGATTCATCAATATGTCACGTAAGCATGTTTTATCCCATCTCATGCCTTAAGCTCTAGGTCTCACGCATCAGCTTAATTAAGTTGTCTAACTTAGAAACTGCAAATTCATCCATGTGTGGTCTCACGCACACTCGGAAATTTACCTTGTCATTAATTTTGGTCCAGGTCTCACGCATACCCAAAATTAACTTCAAGTGTTCCTTATAGTTAGATGGCACGTAACTTAAATTTTAGGGTATTTAGTTTTTGATGTGACAAAAACATGTACAAAGATGCATGCACTCATCTTTGTATCATTAGTTTTCAAAACAATTTTTATTTACCAATTAGTTAAGAGTAAACCAAAACTATTTACTTGAGGTATTGGGTTCACCAATTAAAGAAGTACCAACAATTATCGCCCACATATCCTACTACTTACATGTTATTCGGATATTTGCCACAAAAGTGGCGCGTGGAATTGAGGTAAATCACCCCTAAGATGATAGTGTACGTAAATAGTGATATAGGTAAGTCGCAGTTGACGCACAAGCGGGCCCGGAGAGCCGGTAGGAGCGAATCTCTTAAAAAACCCCTCTCCAGTTAAACCCCCCACACAGTTTGTCAACTTTGGTCCGCCTTTCACACACTATTGTACAAAAACATCAATCAAGCAAAAGTTTATGATCTTAGTCTTAAAAAATTAAGTAACAAAGTTTAGATCTTGCTAGTCTCGCCTGGGAGCAAATTACCGTGCGAAGCGAACCACTGTCGGCACATAAGACTTTGCAAGATCCTTACTTTATTACTCTATGTTTCACCATTATTAGTCCAATTTAATTTTTCTTTGAAAATTACCCTTTTATTACTTACTTTAACATATCACATATATAAAAAACAATAAACAAGTAATTAAAAGAAAACAAATAATCAACTAATAATAAAACAATTAAAACAATTAATTGTAATTGAAACATCTAGCCACATGCAATCTTTTTAAACAAATCCTATTAATAATCTATATGTGAATTATTATGTATAGAATCAATAAAACTCCCATTGGTTTTCGAGCGCATTGTACCCAATGGACCACAGTCACCAACAATTGGCCGCGTAAGTTTTAATGATAATATACCACGTTGCACATAACCGATTCATTAATTTAATATATATATTAGGTCTTCCCTAATTATTGATTTATTTAAACATGTAGCAAACATCTAAACAATTTAATTATCCGTGACTAAATATGCATATATAGTCACGGATTCATGCATATCATATAGCAATTAGGTCACAAGATTCATAACACAACGATTGTTTAAAGACCTAGGGTTTCTAATTAATTACAATTAATTATGAAAACCACAAACCCTAATTAGGGTTCATGGAGAAATTGACACCCCCCCCCATAAATTAGGGTTAGGGTTCGACATATATTAAAAAAAAAAAAAAAAATTTTTAATAATTAAAACCCTAGAAAACAATCATGTATATTCTAAACAATTTAAAAGATTTGTTTTTTATTGTTTAAGTAATCAATTACATGTTAAACCTGGCTTTGATGCCACTGTTGGAATTTGACACTCATGACAATCATATAATTCCATAACACAAAGTACATAATAGCGGAAGCATGTAAACAATTAGTATAACACATAAATATTAACTTAAACATAAATAGAAAACGTACCCGATGCACTTCAATAAATCTTGAATATGATTTAAACTAGATCAATGAATAACCCCGTTACCGTTTTGTTATTTCGATCTCTTGATAATAACTATAGTGAGTTATTACCTCGTTCTTGTACACACAAATTAAACCGTATTAAGGTTATGCAAGTAAAACACAAGAAAGATTTTTGTTTAACAAAAATCGATCCAAACAACCCTTGAGAGGGATGATTCGATCGGCCAAAGCAAACCAAGAGGAGAAAAAGACTTTAGGGATAATTGTGTGCACAAAAGATTAACCAAACAATTACCCTTGAGTTTGTATATATACTAATTAGAAATCTTGGAGGAAAAGCAAACCCATGGGTCGAATAACCCATAGGCCGGTCGATCCTATACCCTAAGGAGGGTTCTAGATCTTTTCCTTGTTTCCTAATTATACACAAACACTTCTTTCCTAATTTGCGTTTAACGGTCGTTAGTCATTTAACGGAAAACACTAACGGTCGTTAAGTTCTCGTGCTAATAATAAATATATAAAATACATTTATTATTATTCCTTAATACTCATTTGTAATGTGTGCAATCCCGAGGTCTCGGGTTCGATACTAGACATTTACCTATTAATTTGTTAACCACAATTCAACAAGGTTGGGTTTTCATATCAAAATACACGACTGAAATTCTGGGACAACAACTTGTATTATAAACTAGTTTTAGATCTCAAATTCAACACACAAATCGTATAATGGTGATCGAAAAATGACATGAGATGATATGTAAACATAATGTGAGTATGGAAATAGGTCTTAGAGGCTTACAATGGAGGATGGAGGTAGTGTAAGAAACAAGAACCAAGAACACAAAGAATGATTATAGAAACCCAAGATTTTTGAACCAAGAACCCTAGCTATTATTACCCTTAACCCAAATCCTTGCAAAACCCTTTAACCAAGCTTGAATTGCACCTTGATATGGATGTTGTTGCATTTTGTGTAGAGAGAAAGAAAAGAGAGAGCTTATGTTTGTGTTTTGTTGTAGTAAATGGGAAACAAAAGTAGTAGTGTCTAATATAAGGAAAAAAAAAGTCAAGACACCAAAACAAATATCTAGGGGACATAAGGGCAAGATCATTAATGAAAGGATGGGAAGAGGGATGAGGGGCATGGGTTTGTAAGGAGAAAAAGAAGGGATGAGGTGATGTGAAGACTTTAGCAAGATCTTTAATATCTTGTAAGATATAGTTGGTGATTAAAATAAGTTATTAGATAAATAAAATAAGTTGTGATATTTTGTATAAGTAAAACAAAGTAGCTAATTTTTATACTTAATGGGAGTTAAAATGAGTAAATTTTGATAGTGTATAAGTATTTAGGGTATTGGTAAAGGTGGTGCGGGTATTGGGTAAGTATATCATGCATAAAAATCGTGTAAAAGCATTTGTTTATTTAATAAATATAAATAAATAAAAATGTGAACCCATGTAAGACCGTAAATGAAAATGATATTACTGTCAATGTTTTAGCAATATGTGGACTCACTCTAGTCCATTTGTTGTGCACAAAATGTTGTTTCTCAGTTATGCGATTTAACTCATAAAGTTATATGTAATTAATACTCGTAAAATTTTATTTATGCAAAAATAATGAATAGTAGAAAGTACGATAATGAATAGTAATTTTTACAGGAATGAATAGTAAAAGCTCGAGGTTAAATAATGACATAAAAATACGAGTTGTCATAATATTAATCCACGTCATTCTACTCCGTGATACGATTGATGTTACTACCTCTCTTTAGTTTATGGAGCCATCTCCTCAAGCCGTCTTCTTTATCGTCTAGGACATTATTTGTCATATCAGTATTGTCAAAAACCATTAAGACTTCGAGACCACTAAGAAGTTTCACCTCGACCTTGTTCAATCCAAGTTCCTCACAAAGAATCAAGAGCTTGTATAAAAACAGGATGCTTTTATCTCTCCCGCCACACTTCTATTCAACAACTCACTATTCATGTCTTTTTCAACAATGACAATGTTTCTCCCATCATCTATGTTCCCTGTTTTGGCCCCGCTACTGCCCTTGTATCCATCTTGGTTTTGAGGTTCATATGTTTCATTCTCATTTGTTTCTTGTCTTTTTTTCGTGTCCACCTGTAGCCTTTTCCATATATGCCCAGTTCCTTCTTGTATGTCCCGTGTTTATCACATCGACGAAACTACGAGCATCGCGACCGTGTGTTCTTATATCCTCTTTAAGCTTTACATCCCAGTTAGCCTCCTTCCTATTTGTTTCCTACTTTGGTTCGTTATACACCGCCCTTCTATTGTCGTTGCAAACTCTATCATGTGTGACATAAACCCTTAGGTATCATCAGTGAGTTTAATCCTTTGTAGTTGATAAAGAAGATTCTCCACATCGTTTACGGATTTGTACCGTACGAATCTGTACTTTTTGCCATTGTGTAACCTTTTTTGAACCATTAACATGTCAAACACCATGCCGTACTTCTTGAACATCATCCATAGTTTACCCATCCCCCAATCTTTCGGGAAATTGAAAAACATAAACAAAACCGCCGAGTTACGTTTCCCACCGGTATAGTTGGACCCAAGTTGCTTGCCATTGTATTGACCTCTATTTTCTAATGTGCCTATCTCTCTCACTCTCGAACACTCTGGTATGCTTCTCACCATTTTTTCTTGTTTGAAGTTCACTTTCTCTCTCACACAGTTCTTGACAATTCTTTACAAGCTTTTGATATTCGTCTTTTTATAAATCAAAAGCCTTTATTATATTTATAATGTTTAACCATTCATCAAAAGCAGTTAGCAACCTAGCATTTATCGAATATCAAAAGGAGTTAGCATTTAGCAACCTATCAAAAAATTCGAATGTATTGCCGAAAGAAAATCATTAATCTTAAAGAATTTGAAAAATGAAAAAAATTGATGCCTTACTATCAGCTATTGTCGACATATTCACTATCTTTATTGTTATCCAATATTTATTTGTCATCCACTCGTAAAAATTCTCATTTTAAACTTATTTATTTTACAGAATTATAATCCTTTTTCCACGGATAAATTTTTTTTTCTTTTTATTGTATCTCCTATTTTATGTGACGTAGCTCACATCCTTGATAAACGTGCTCCCACACAGACCTGCCTAACGAATCTAATGTTTATTTCATAAACATAACGATAGGAAAACATTAAAATATACCATTTACTATTTTACGATAATTCCTTAACAAACGTATAAATAAAACATTCATCATCTATATAGAATTTCTATGAAACCCTAAAATTCATCACAACACCAAATATGAACAACTAAACCCTAGAACATAAAAATACAACTCATCTGAGTTAATGTACAAGTTACTAAAGCACCAGATACCCTAATTCTAATATAACTCCCGGTAAAACCCTAAATTCATAAATCTATGATTTTATGTATTCATTTCACAAACCCTATTTTATTTATACAATATTTTTACAAAATATTAAGTTTACAAGTAATTAAAGCTGAAGTACAAGTCTTCTATGCATGAAATCATTTATTTATAAAATCCTTATTAAATCCTATTTATATTTATTTTTAAAGCATAAAGTACAAACCATACATGCATAACTCTTATAAATTATTTTTCCTAAACTCCTTAATTATTTTTACAAGTCTTTTAACACAAGGTACAAGTGCTTAATGCACAAGAACCAAAAATCATAATTATCTACTTTTAAACATAATAAAAATTAACAAATGATTTTTATAACTACATAAACTATTAAAACTATATTTATCATATATTTTATATACTAGTACAACTCATTTAAGCCTAAAGTACAATTCCTATAAGCTCAACCTATTTTTCCTTTCATTTCTTAATTAATCCGAATTATGTATATATATGACAATCCTAAATATTTCTCCTAAGTAACTAAACACATAAACTAAATTAACTACCATCCTTAAGCCCTAAATACTATCCTTTAAACATAAGGTACCACAACCTAAAGCTTCATTCGACCCTCCCCTAACAACCTAGTCGAATTACACCTAAAAACAAAACTAAATTACTTCTACATGACATCAACACCAAATACACTGTTTCTAGTCCTAACCCCACGCCATGCCTTCTCCTTCTCCTCTGAAAATCAGTCCACATGTCCCCTCTAACAACCCAAAACCCTTCTCCTTATGTATTAGATAACTTGGCTGTAAATTGAACATATCAACACCTTTTCCCTCCTCATCCAAGTGGCATCATTCTCCATTTCTGTCAGCCTTTGCTCCCTCACCTTGTCTCCTTATCTCAACACTAGAAAACCCTAGAATTCCCACCATAAATAACAGCCCACTTCCTTACTTCTCCTCACAACACCATTCGACCCAAGAAACTTTCCAACCTATCCTCACCTCACGCAAATCACCAAAACAACTTTAATTCCATGTTTCCCTGATCACAGCCTCAAACCCATTCCTAATAAAACCTCAGTAAGCTCGGGAGAAGAGGAGGAACCCTTGAGAACTAGAGTCGAATTCAAGTAGCCATAAAACCCTAAGTCGAACCAATTCTTAAGTAAGTCTACTAACTCTATTTAAATTCAGTTTTATATACTTTATCTATCATTAAAAACTTCACTTAATGTTCGTCAATAATAAACATAATAAAAAACATAAGTATTCTTTTTCTTTTTCATGGTCTGATCAAACAGAATACATAAACACACTAACTATTTGAATTATTGTCAAAACAAATCAAGAACTCATCAAACATGTTAGAATATATCAATTAATATCATATCTTACATAAAAATATAAGTTAAGAATGTTTAAAAACACAAAAACCCAATCGGGTTGTGTTTTCTGTTTTCCAGTCGACCAGAAACCTCCCCAGACCCTCAACTTTTGACCTCTAAACCAACTAGCAAACGGCCTTTATAAATTCTAGTTTTTGGTATACTTAAAGCCCACATGACGAACTTAATATAGGAAAAAGAATCACGTAATAAGGTGGATCGAGTCAAAAGTTATTTGCTTCCAAAGTTCACTCTAAATCGCTAGGACTATAACCTAATATTTCCAGTTAATATTTTTCAACTTTTTCATTCGACCTACCCAACTTTCATCCTAGTTATCGACCACCTAGAAGCCTTTATAAAATCTAATTTTTAGCATGTTTAGAGTTCACCTAGCAAACTAAAATTAGAAGAAAGAAGCTCGTAAAAATATCAATTGAGTCAAAAGATATTTAGCTCCAAAGTTGGACTAAATCGCTAAAAATAGAGAACATAAATCAGTTAATTAGTTTTAGTTTCACTCGACCAACTACCCTACTTCCAACCTATTTTTCGACCTTTAGACCATCATTAAAAATTCCGTACTTTTGGCATGTCAAAGTTTAACCAGCAAATTGATTTTAGAAAGAAAAATCACTTAAAATAATCGAGCCATTTAAAAGTTATTAACTATCAAAGTTTGCTCAAATCGCTAAATTCAAAAACTATTTTCAGTTTTCATTAAAACATGTTCAACCAGTCGACTTTGGGTAAATAATTGGAGTATCAAACGACTTTCATAAAATACAAAATTTGATATGTTTAACAACGACCTAGCTAGCTTTTCATAGGATCAGAGAGATCGTAAAATCATCTAGTATCCACTTAGATGTTCGAACCTAAAACTCTACCCAAGTCATATATTTCATAAGACTTAATTTTAAGATAATTAGAGTTTAAGGGCTGGTTTTGTAAATATTTGATATTAAGGATCAATTTTGACTATAATAAATACAAAGGGGTAGAAAATGTCATATTTGAAACTTAAGGGTAGAAACTCTCATTTTCTAAAGTTCAGGGTATAAACTGTCATTTGACCAAACCCTAGGGATTAAAACGTAACTTTTCGTAACTAATATTTTTATCACTTTTATTTTTATTTTCCAAAATAATATTAACGTAATACGTTTATTTTCTTGACGAACGAAAGAACGAACAAAAGATATAACAAACAAACAAAGAACAGAAACATAAAAACGAAAGATGTAAACAACGAAACGAAACGAATAAACATATAATCATCTGAAATGATTACTAAATATTTACATAACAACTCAGGTTACTTTTCCGGAGATGTTTATCAACTTTCTTTCATTTTGTTTTCCATCCAGATTGCTAAGGTGAGTTTCATAGCCCCTACTTTTATATATGTTGAACTATTTTTGGGGGAGATACATGCTCAACTACTTGTTTTATACTCAAAATATTTATACTCTTATGATACGCTTTACTTATGATACTTTTGGACATGAAATATAGTTACGATATGTGCCTTAATGTGTTACACTTATTCTACACTTTATTCTTAGCAACTGTTTAACTCCTGGATGGAGCCGTTGGAGAGGTATTGATAGTACTATCGGGCTGACGCCCCCACCCTTGGTCCCAGATTCATGGCCATTGGTGAATATAATCCGGTTTATTCATGATACTTATTTATTCTAGTCGTGAGGTTCAGTTGCTGTTATGCTTTACATTAAGTGCTTACATATATCGTATACGTTCATGTCATACTTATTCTATATTTTAACAATGGGTTGTGAACACACAGGTTGCAAGTTTTGAATGGGCAGAATTTGCAACTGAGTGGATTTACAAGGCCTTTGCTGTGAAATCTTTATTCAAATACTTTACTCTTAAACTAAACTCTTTATGCCCTGGCTGGGAAATCTCTATTCAAATACTTTACATTTTAAACTAAACTCTATGAACTCACCAACCATTGTGTTGACACTTTTTAGCATGTTTATCTCAGGTTAGAAAGGCGATAGTGGATGCATGGATCATTTTCATGCTTTGGAGTCTAAGCTAATAACCTTTACCATTCAATCCATTTTGAAAACTCTTATGTATTGTTATACTTTGGGACCTCATGTAATAACTCCGATTTAAATAAATTGAATGGTAACTTTTCAAAACGTCTCATTTAGAGGTCGTTTTCTATACCTTGTGCTTTATATTGAGAAGTAGCACCCCAGTGACACTATCGTTCCGCTGCGATATTTTAGGGGTGTTACAGATTGGTATCAGAGCCTTGGTTATAGAGAACTAGGTTGCATTTAGGAGCCTAGACTATAACCGCTATATACGTTAAGACTCTCGTCCCTATCGCCTTGCATACGTAGAACTTTTCCCATTTATGTGCTCTCTGTTAAATGTTATAGTATCTGCACCGGTAGAGGAATCTCAGAATTTAGTCGAGTCTTCAAAGGTGTGGAGCTCAGTGATAACTGGTTATTTAACTTAATCTTGTGACAGTTCTTGTTTGATGAGACATGGGATTAAGTTAAATAAGTGTTATCACTTAGCCGCAGGAAATTTGATGACTTTACTGAAAAGTGGGATTTCTCTTAAGAATATTTTTAGGATAATCACCCTACTCTTTCGCCATTTAAGTAATGTCGAGATATGTGTGCTTGGTGATATGTACACATGTGAAAGGAGGCAAGTATAATTATGGGTGGCCAACATAATTATAAGTGCATCACGACACACGTGGACATATGTAATCATGCGTACGTTAATCGGCATTGGCACCCCTTTAAGATAACCGCTCGCGATGGGATTTTGTAAGAACGTTAATCGATAACTCAAACGACTCTCCCCTCCTCTCCGACGTTCACTAAATGTCCTTCATTGCAGAGAGGCAATGGCAACATGGAGATCAGCTCGCAACGCTAACCGAGGTAATACCACACAAAGAGGTGGAAGGACTAGTGAACGTGGAGGTAGAGGAGGCGGTCGCGGCATTAGTAACAACGAAAATAACGACGGTGGAAACCCTGATTTTACCGCCATCATCGCTCAACAGCTCTAAACCTTGCTTCCAACTATCGTCACCCAAGTCGGCAATCACATCAACAACTCAGGAAACCACGGAAGCAGGAATGAAGATACCAATGGTGTAGGTGTGAATGAGACTACCACCCGTGCAAGTGGATGCACGTATAAGGAGTTTACGGCTTGCAAGCCAATAGAGTTTAATGGTAAGGGAGGTGCATTGGAATATACCCGCTAGATTGAAAAGATGGAGTCAGTGATCGACATCAGTAGCTGTGCAACACATCAGAAGGTGAAGTATGCTGCATGCTCGCTGTCAGGAAAGGCATTAACATGGTGGAACACGCAGATTCAAGCTAGGGGCAGAGAAGCAGCTGTGGGAATGACGTGGGACGACTTCAAGGCGCTGTTGAAAGAAGAATACTGTCTGGATAATAAGATGCAGAAGCTGGAAGATGAACTTTATCATCACTCTATGGTAGGGTCTGGTCATGCAGCCTACACGGATCGATTCCATGAATTAGCAAAATTAGTTCCTCATCTGGTTACCCCTGAATCAAAGAGGATTGAGAGGTATATCTACGGTCTTGTCCCTGAAATTCGTGGAACTGTGAAAGCAACCGAGCCTTCCACGATTCAGAGTGCAATACTGAAAGCAGGGACTCTAACAGATGAGATGGTTAGGAATGGAACTTTGAAGAACAATGATAAAAGGAAAGGAGCAAATGAGTTTGTGGAAAACTAGAAGGGGGGGGGGGTTGAATAGTTTTATGTCTTTTTAATTTTATTATGAAAACCTTTGTTTATTTTTAAAACACTTAGATTCAAGTTTGTATGAAAAATAAAACTTGAACCTTGTTATTAGTTATATATGTATTCTTTTAAATGGATTGTAAAAGTTTTGGTTTCTTGAATGGATTTTCAATTTGATCTTTATGTGAAGTCGACCTCTAATTAATACTAGCAATTATATAAGCCTATGTGTATGAAAGTAATGACGATGCAAGTAAAGAAATAAATAAGGTATGGAAAGATCTAACCGAGACACGAGAGATTTATAGTGGTTCGGCTACAAGGACACCTTCCTTGCCCTACTCCACTCCCCGAGCACACCTTGCTCGAGAGTTTTCTTCACAACTTCAATAAGCTCCCTTATGCCGGAGAAAACCGTACATAACTTTGGCTTACACGGGTTTAACGACACAAAGCTAAATGTCGAGTTCTAATCGTAGCTAGAACCAATCTCACAACTTCACAACACAACTTCTTCACAACTTATTCACGACTACTTCACAACGGCTTCACGACTGCTTCACGACTTCTTCACGACTTCTTCACGACTTCAACACGACCGCTACACAACCTCTATGATGCGGCTTCACGACTTCAACACTATGTCTTCATGACTAAGACTTCACGACTTCAACATGACCGCTACACAACCTCTATGCTACGGCTTCACGACTTCAACACTAGGACTTCACGACTAGGACTTCACGGCTTCAACACGACCGCTACACCACTTCTATGCTACGGCTTCACGACTTCAACACAAGAACTTCACGACTAGGACTTCACAACTTTAACACGACCGCTTCACAGCTTCTATGCTACGGCTTCACGACTTCAACACAAGGACTTCATGTCTTCTATGCTACGGCTTCACAACTTCTACACCACGGGTTCACGACTTCTACACAACGGCTTCACGACTTCTACACTTTGACCTCACAACTTCTATACCACAACTACTTATAAAACATCTTCACTACTTACACACAATACTAATCTACAACACACACCTTACATACAAATGAATGAATGATTTACAAACTTTGTTAAACACACAACTTAAGTAACAAGATGATACTAAGTTGTAATACTTCTAATCTTGATTGATAGAAGTATTCTTCTTTTGCACTTGGATGGTGGAAGCTTGGATCACTTGGAAACCAATACTTAAGATTACATGATCAAAGGTTTTTTTTATGATATGAAATGAGATCTACAACAGAAAGTTTTAGTGCAAAAGGGTGAGTAAAAATCCAGGAGAAGGCTGGTATTTATAGGAGAAAAACTGGACAGCTAGAGGCCTACTGGAGCGGGGGCGGTCCCCTTAAATAGGGGGCGGTCCCCTTAATTATTAAGGGGGCCGCCTATCAAAATTAAAGGGGCCGCCCCTACTGAACGTTGGCCAGATTTGTCCTTTTGTGGGGAAGGTTTTTCTGAAACATTTTTACTAATTTTGGTTAAAAATTTGAATTCATGTTTTTATAAAAGATTAAACATTTTTATTTAATACCAAAATTGTTTTTCAAAAATATATAAAATGTTTTTGACATTTTATAAAAAGTTTAGAAATAAAGAAAATGTTCCTTTGATCATATGATGCATTAAGCATTAGTTCATTCATACCTTAAGTGATTTTAGTTGTAGAAGTGAATATTTACAACTAAGTACTTGTTTAATTTATAAGTTTATGTTTTAATGAGTTTACATTTTGTGATCATCAAAACATAGAGATATGAATAAATATTGATAATGTTTTTAGGCATTTATTTATGTCAACAATCTCCCCCTTTTTGATGATTACAAAACCTAAACTCATTAAATCAAAAAGTTATTTTTGGACAAGTATTTAGTGAGTTTATATTCACTTCTCCCCCTTTTTGTAGCATCAAAAAGGTTAAGCCGACAAGTTTTAGAGACAAAATTTGTCGGAACGAGAACTCCCCCTTGATGTGTGCTCTCCCTCGTTTGAGGGCACCAAGGAATCGATATATGGAATACTTGCAAGAAAAATATTAGAAGCACAAGCATATATATGGAAAAAATAAGCATGCATATAAAGACATTCATTAAAAATGTTATGTATCAATACACAACCATCTAAGATTATATTCAATCCTACATTAGCTAGTAAGTAATGCAATCTACATAATCATTCTAGGAGTACATGATCTTTCATGGGGCTTGCACACAAAATGGTTTGAAAAAATTATTTTTGATTAAGCATTGCATATGCTTAATTTGGTGAAAATGAAGGTTGTGGTGGTGTAGTGGGTGAAAATGGTGGAGGTTGGTTGTTAAGCATGTGTTCAAGGGATGAAAATGGGTGTTTTGATGGAGGTGATGGTTGACTTAGGTAAGGTTTGGAGGTTTTGTGGTAAAATTCCAATACCAGTTCATCTTTTAAGAGAAATGGTAGCTGGGGCTAGATAAAAGGGTCGCAAGATGCAAAAGAAAACAGTAAATTTTACTGCCCAGATGGCCGGTCCCCTTAATTGTAGGCCGGCCCCCTTAAAATTAAGGGGACCGCCTAGGGAATTAAGGGGGCCGCCCATCTGGTGTTTTCCCAGGCGACCAAATTTGAAAAATTTCCAGAAAAGGGTCATTTTTAGGGTGTTTTTTTTTTGCAGCAAGCTCCATTTGAATCATGTACATCAAGAATGATTAAATAGTGACATAAACATGTTAATTACGCATGCATACATTTAAAACATATTATGGAATAAGCATGTTATTAATCATCAAGCATGTATATATATCATGATATCAAGTATACAAGCAATAAGCATAACAATCATATATTAAAGACAAGACATAAAGCATTCATTAGTTGAAAATAATTATGTTAAAAACATAATTATTGATACAACACATATTTTGCTTATAGCATGCAATAAGTAGAAAATTTTAAATTGCCTAAGAGATCCATTGGACTTGCTTGAGACATGAAAACTTGGATTATTTTGGATGGATGATGGTAAAGAGGGGGTAAAAAATGTTGGATTAATGGGGTTGTAAGTTTGGGTGTATGGATGTTGGAGAGAGTGTTGATGGAGGAATTGGAGGTGGAAAGCTTGGACTTGACCATGTTGAATGAGGGTTTTGATGTTGTTCAAGTGGTGGTGTTGGATTAGATCTAGTGAGAAGATACTCAATCCAAGTGAGACGCTCATTTAAGGTGATGGTTTGATTTTGGAGAAAGATGCAACAAGGACTATTGTTGACATGTTTCTCAATTTGACTCGAGTGATGTGGTGATGATGGTAATGATGGTGAGATGGATGGTGATGGGTTTAAGTTGCTTTGAGCAAGGTGCAAAGCAAGGAGAGCATTAAGCTCATGGGCTTCCATGAGTTCTTCAATGAACTTCAAGTGTTGAGTGGAAGGTAATGATGATGGAGAGTGGTTGTTATTTGGTGGAAGTGGTGGTGACACTTTTGGTGGTGGAGACATTTGTGAACTTGGGTAATTATGAGTGAATGAAGGTGGACATATGGATGATTGGTTATGTGTGTGAAAGGGTTCATTAGGATGAGGTTTAGGTGTTGGTTGAGTTTGAACAACATCATTTGTTGGGTTATGGCAAATGTCAAGCTTCCTCCTCCAAATGGGCCTCACTGAGATTTTAGAAACTCTTGAAGGCTTGGATTTTGGGTGGTTAGATGATGACATGTTTGGATGGATGATATGGATGAGCATTTATGATGGAGTTGGGTGTTTATGGTGTAGTGATGATGTGATTGTGGAAGGTAAATTTTGGTGAGTGGTTTGTGACAAAATGTGTTTGTGAATTTTGGGAAGTATAGGATAAAATGGGCTAAAAAATAGAAAAGGAGAGCAGCACCTTCGACCATCAGATGGCCGGTCCCCTTAATTAAGGGGCCGGTCCCCTTAAATATTAAGGGGGCCGCCTAATGAATTAAGGGGGCCGCCCATCTGCTGATTTCCAGGTTACTGGAAATGGGTTTTTGGCAGAAAATTTGTTGAAAGGGTTGTGTTTTTGGGTTTAGTTTCAAGCAAGTCCAACTTCTTTTGAGGCAATTTAGAATTTAATAACTTATATATGCTAAGCATATTCATTAGACATTATTATCTAGCATGCAAACAACTCATTTAGCATGTAACATATATATGTTAGACAAGAAAACACTACATAGCACCAAGTAATTCATAGTATCATATTTAGGAAGATTAATAAGCTAGTTAAATAATCCTAATGAATATCTATGTGCATGAGAATGTAGAGTTGTGATAGCATGGACTTCTAGACTTGTACCAAGTGAGGTCTTAGTGAAAAAATTATGGTTATTTTCAAATTTAGTTCACTTATAAATGTCACATACATAAATATAGATGACAGATATGAGATCACCATGCATGATTTAAAGAAATGTTTTTGGCATTATTCAACAATGTTTGAAAGTGGGTTTTTATGTGGATGTGAAAAATCTTTTAATGAAATAGTTTTGGTTTTATTTCAAAATATTTTTATGAGGAAAAAAAACATATTTTTCCAATCTTTGGTTTTGATAAACACGTAATTATGGACACAAGTTTGGAAGAAAGGTAGGATGGTGAAACATGTGAAATAAAAATGTGTCATAATCTTTTGAAAAATTATTTTTCCAAAATGTGAAGTTTTTGAAAATTTAAGAATAAGTCCCATTAATTATAGGTTTAAAAAATAATGGTTTATAAAAGATCTCATGCTCAAGTATATTGTCACATGCTACCTCTTTCTACATATCCTATGACATTTACGCATGTATTATGACTAAATACAAAAATACATCATGTCAGAGTAGTTAGAGAAAAACAAAAGCTATTATAATGACAATGCATTCAACTAAACAAATAATTACGAAGGCATGCAGTCAAATCACATAGGAGCAAGTAAACATCTAGAAATTTTATATATGCAGGATGACATACATCTAGGAATGAAAAGCTCTAGTGAAAAGCAAAGTTCATAACAGTAAACTATCGTTAGGTATATTTAGGAAGAATAATGTATTCAAGTTGGAGAATGAGTATGAGACTATTACTAGTGGTGCTCAATTCAGGCTAAACACGACCGTTTTTACGGGTTACACACACCCAACTTCTCACATAGAAGCAATTCAACCGTTAGGTCAAATTGAGTTTCTAGTCAATAGATTCTCCAGTAGTCATTCTCTTTTTAGAAGAAATTAAGTTCCTAAATTTACCTATCGAAGAGTACCAAATATGAAGATTGCTTGGTTTACTAATACTTAGGGGGGCTAACTAAAGAGTTTCTAGTTCATTAAGCCACAGAACGAATATAACTAAAGTGTAAAGGCAAAGAAACCTATCAGACTAAGCGTATCCTAAGGCATTAATAAGATTATATGCATGAAGTAGTTACTTATGAAATTTAAAAAGAGAACATACCTCACGTCCTAGCTTTTCTTCGTAATGTCTCAGATGATGATTGACGTGTGAATGATAGGTGAGTCGGATGATGATCTTCTCCTTCATCTGTGTCACTCCATGATCTTGGATTGAGTTCACTTTAGAGTTGATTCATGTAGTCTTCGTCGCTAACACCTTCATTAACAACATTTGAACTAGTAGCACATGTATCTATTTTATCTAAATGTTTATCTATTAAATTTTCTAATATAACTAATTCATGTACAAGATCAAAACCCTCATCTTTGGCTTGACATTTTTCTAGATGAAAGTTTAAGAAATTTTTCCAAATATCATTTGCCGTTTTACAGAAGAATATTCTTTCATATTCAACTTTCGGCAAGGTTTTATAAATAATTGTTTTAGCTTTATTATTTATTTCATTCTTTGTTTTCAAATAATCAATTTGACTTTCAAAATCCGTTTTTGTTTGTCTTTCAAAATCCGTTTTTGTTTGATTTTCAAAATCAGTTTTTGTTTGACTTTCAAAATATGTTTTTGTTTAACTTTCAAAATATGTTTTTGTTTGACTTTCAAAATCACCAATCGAAATGACATGCCAAAGATCTAGATCAATTGATTTCACATAAGTTTCAAATTTATTTTTCCATTCAAGAAAAGTATAGTTTTCAAATAGTGGTGGTTTTAGCAAAAATTCCCCTTCTAGATATTTTTCGAATTCCATAGATCGATTCAAGTTTTAAAATACAGTATATTTTAAAGATCTTGATTGACGTGGCTCCTGATACCAATTGTGGAAAACTAGAAGGGGGGTTGAATAGTTTTATGTCTTTTTAATTTTATTATGAAAACCTTTGTTTATTTTTAAAACACTTAGATTCAAGTTTGTATGAAAAATAAAACTTGAACCTTATTATTAGTTATATATGTATTCTTTTAAATTGATTGTAAAAGTCTTGGTTTCTTGAATGGATTTTCAATTTGATCTTTATGTGAAGTCGACCTCTAATTAATACTAGCAATTATATAAGCCTATGTGTATGAAAGTAATGACGATGCAAGAAAAGAAATAAATAAGGTATGGAAAGATCTAACCGAGACACGAGAGATTTATAGTGGTTCGGCTACAAGGACACCTTCCTTGCCCTACTCCACTCCCCGAGCACACCTTGCTTGAGAGTTTTCTTCACAACTTCAATAAGCTCCCTTATGGCGGAGAAAACCGTACACAACTTTGGCTTACACGGGTTTAACGACACAAAGCTAAATGTCGAGTTCTAATCGTAGCTAGAACCAATCTCACAACTTCACAACACAACTTCTTCACAACTTATTCACGACTACTTCACAACGGCTTCACGACTTCTTCATGACTTCAACACGACCGCTACACAACCTCTATGATGCGGCTTCACGACTTCAACACTATGTCTTCATGACTAAGACTTCACGACTTCAACATGACCGCTACACAACCTCTATGCTACGGCTTCACGACTTCAACACTAGGACTTCATGGCTTCAACACGACCGCTACACCACTTCTATGCTACGGCTTCACGACTTCAACACAAGAACTTCACGACTAGGACTTCACAACTTTAACACGACCGCTTCACAGCTTCTATGCTACGGCTTCACGAATTCAACACAAGGACTTCATGTCTTCTATGCTACGGCTTCACAACTTCTACACCACGGGTTCACGACTTCTACACAACGGCTTCACGACTTCTACACTTTGACCTCACAACTTCTATACCACAACTACTTATACAACATCTTCACTACTTACACACAATACTAATCTACAACACACACCTTACATACAAATGAATGAATGATTTACAAACTTTGTTAAACACGCAACTTAAGTAACAAGATGATACTAAGTTGTAATACTTCTAATCTTGATTGATAGAAGTATTCTTCTTTTGCACTTGGATGGTGGAAGCTTGGATCACTTGGAAACCAATACTTAAGATTACATGATCAAAGGTTTTTTTTATGATATGAAATGAGATCTACAACAGAAAGTTTTAGTGCAAAAGGGTGAGTAAAAATCCAGGAGAAGGCTGGTATTTATAGGAGAAAAACTGGACAGCTGGAGGCCTACTGGAGCGGGGGCGGTCCCCTTAAATAGGGCGGTCCCCTTAATTATTAAGGGGGCCGCCTAGCAAAATTAAGGGGGCCGCCCCTACTGAACGTTGGCCAGATTTGTCCTTTTGTGGGGAAGGTTTTTCTGGAACATTTTTACTGATTTTGGTTAAAAATTTGAATTCATGTTTATATAAAAGATTAAACATTTTTATTTAATACCAAAATTGTTTTTCAAAAATATATAAAATGTTTTTGACATTTTATAAAAAGTTTAGAAATAAAGAAAATGTTCCTTTGATCATATGATGCATTAAGCATTAGTTCATTCATACCTTAAGTGATTTTAGTTGTAGAAGTGAATATTTACAACTAAGTACTTGTTTAATTTATAAGTTTATGTTTTAATGAGTTCACATTTTGTGATCATCAAAACATAGAGATATGAATAAATATTGATAATGGTTTTTGGCATTTATTTATGTCAACAGAGTTGTACAAGCAAACAGGTGCAATGGTTGACAACAAGAAGGCAAGAAACTTTACGACCAGTAGTTCTGGTCAGAAATGATATGTGGGTCCATATCCTAAGTGTGCTAAATGCGCTTATCATCATCAGGAGTCTACGCCCTGCCGTGTGTGCACAAATTGCTATCAGTTGGGTCATTTTGCAAATCAGTGTAGAGCACCAGTAAATGCGGGCAATATGAAGAATAAACAAAGGACATGGTATGAGTGTAATAGCCCAAATCACCTTCGGCATGCATGTCCTAAGTTGAATAGGGTACAGAGATTAACACAGGGTAATCTAGCCATAGCGGTTAATGGAAATAACCCAAACCCTGTAACTCAGAACAGTCCGCCTCGTGGTAGAGCTTACTACTTGGCCGACTCGGATGCAGCATAATGGGCACGCTTTTTCTAGACAATTAGTATTCTATCATATTAGTCAATTCCAATGAAACTTAGTCTCGCCCTATTGAAACTATGCCTTTATTAGCTAAGGAATCTAGATGCATAAGTTTTAGCATAATTACTTAGACTATACATACAGGTTATTCGTCAACATCATCTCAACCCCTAACACAGAATGAATCCCGGGAGGGATTCCGTTAAGGAGGGGAGACTGTAACCACTCGTAAAAATTCTCATTTTAAACTTATTTACTTTACAGAATTATTATCCTTTTTCCACGGATAAATTTTTTTTTTCTTTTATTTTATCTCCTATCTTATGTGACATAGCTCACATCCTTGATAAACGTGCTCCCACACAGACCTGCCTAACGAATCTAATGTTTATTTCATAAACATAATGATATGAAAACATTACAATATACCATTTACCATTTTACGATAATTCCTTAACAGACGTATAAATAAAACATTCATCATCTATATAGAATTTCTATGAAACCCTAAAATTCATCACAACACCAAATATGAACAACTAAACCCTAGAACATAAAAATACAACTCATCTGAGTTAATGTACAAGTTACTAAAGCACCAGAAACCCTAATTCTAATATAACTCCCGGTAAAACCCTAAATTCATAAATCTATGATTTTATGTATTCATTTCACAAACCCTATTTTATTTATACAATATTTTTACAAAATATTAAGTTTACAAGTAATTAAAGCTGAAGTACAAGTCTTCTATGCATGAAATCATTTATTTATAAAATCCTTATTAAATCCTATTTATATTTATTTTTAAAGCATAAAGTACAAACCATACATGCATAACTCTTATAAATTATTTTTCCTAAACTCCTTAATTATTTTTACAAGTCTTTTAACACAAGGTACAAGTGCTTAATGCACAAGAACCAAAAATCATAATTATCTACTTTTAAACATAATAAAAATTAACAAATGATTTTTATAACTACATAAACTATTAAAACTATATTTATCATATATTTTATATACTAGTACAACTCATTTAAGCCTAAAGTGCAATTCCTATAAGCTCAACCTATTTTTCCTTTCATTTCTTAATTAATCCGAATTATGTATATATATGACAATCCTAAATATTTCTCCTAAGTAACTAAACACATAAACTAAATTAACTACCATACTTAAGCCCTAAATACTATCCTTTAAACATAAGGTACCACAACCTAAAGCTTCATTCGACCCTCCCCTAACAACCTAGTCGAATTACAACCTAAAAACAAAACTAAATTACTTCTACATGACATCAACACCAAATACATTGTTTCTAGTCCTAACCCCACGCCATGCCTTCTCCTTCTCCTCTGAAAATCAGTCCACATGTCCCCTCTAACAGCCCAAAACCCTTCTCCTTAAGTATTAGATAACTTGGCTGTGAATTGAACACATCAACACCTTTTCCCTCCTCCTCCAAGTGGAATCATTCTCCATTTCTGTCAGCCTTTGCTCCCTCACCTTGTCTCCTTATCTCAACACTAGAAAACCCTAGAATTCCCACCATAAATAACAGCCCACTTCCTTACTTCTCCTCACAACACCATTCGACCCAAGAAACTTTCCAACCTATCCTCACCTCACACAAATCACCAAAAAAACTTTAGTTCCATGTTTCCCTGATCACAGCCTCAAACCCATTCGTAATAAAACCTCAGTAAGCTCGAGAGAAGAGGAGGAACCCTTGAGAACAAGAGTCGAATTCAAGTAGCCATAAAACCCAAAGTCGAACCAATTCTTAAGTAAGTCTACTAACTCTATTTAAATTTAGTTTTATATACTTTATCTATCATTAAAAACTTCACTTAATGTTCGTCAATAATAAACATAATCAAAAACATAAGTATTCTTTTTCTTTTTCATGGTTTGATCAAACAGAATACATAAACACACTAACTATTTGAATTATTGTCAAAACAAATCAAGAACTCATCAAACATGTTAGAATATATCAATTAATATCATATCTTACATAAAAATATAAGTTAAGAATGTTTAAAAACACAAAAACCCAATCGGGTTGTGTTTTCTGTTTTCCAGTCGACCAGAAACCTCCCCAGACCCTCAACTTTTGACCTCTAAACCAACTAGCAAACGGCCTTTATAAATTCTAGTTTTTGGTATACTTAAAGCCCACATGACTAACTTAATATAGGAAAAAGAATCACGTAATAAGGTGGATCGAGTCAAAAGTTATTTGCTTCCAAAGTTCTCTCTAAATCGCTAGGACTATAACCTAATATTTCCAGTTAATATTTTTCAACTTTTTCATTCGACCTACCCAACTTTCAACCTAGTTATCGACCACCTAGAAGCCTTTATAAAATCTAATTTTTAGCATGTTTAGAGTTCACCTAGCAAACTAAAATTAGAAGAAAGAAGCTCGTAAAAATATCAATTGAGTCAAAAGATATTTAGCTCCAAAGTTGGACTAAATCGCTAAAAATAGAGAACATAAATCAGTTAATTAGTTTTAGTTTCACTCGACCAACTACCCTACTTCCAACCTATTTTTCGACCTTTAGACCATCATTAAAAATTCCGTACTTTTGGCATGTCAAAGTTTAACCAGCAAATTGATTTTAGAAAGAAAAATCACTTAAAATAATCGAGCCATTTAAAAGTTATTAACTATCAAAGTTTGCTCAAATCGCTAAGTTCAAAAACTATTTTCAGTTTTCATTAAAACATGTTCAACCAGTCGACTTTGGGTAAATAATTGGAGTATCAAACGACTTTCATAAAATACAAAATTTGATATGTTTAACAACGACCTAGCTAGCCTTTCATAGGATCAGAGAGCTCGTAAAATCATCTAGTATCCACTTAGATGTTCGAACCTAAAACTCTACCCAAGTCATATATTTCATGCGACTTAATTTTAAGATAATTAGAGTTTAAGGGCTGGTTTTGTAAATATTTGATATTAAGGATCAATTTTGACTATAATAAATACAAAGGGGTAGAAAATGTCATATTTGAAACTTAAGGGTAGAAACTGTCATTTTCCAAAGTTCAGGGTATAAACTGTCATTTGACCAAACCCTAGGGATTAAAACGTAACTTTTTGTAACTAATATTTTTGTCACTTTTATTTTTATTTTCCAAAATAATATTAACATAATACGTTTATTTTCTTGACGAACGAAAGAACGAACAAAAGATATAACAAACAAACAAAGAACAGAAACATAAGAACGAAAGATGTAAACAACGAAACGAAACGAATAAACATATAATCATCTGAAATGATTACTAAATATTGACATAACAACTCAGGTTACTTGTCCGGAGACGTTTATCAACTTTCTTTCATTTTGTTTTCCATCCAGATTGCTAAGGTGAGTTTCATAGCCCCTACTTTTATACGTGTTGAACTATTTTTGGGGGAGATACATGCTCAACTAATTGTTTTATACTCAAAATATTTATACTCTTATGATACGCTTTACTTATGATACTTTTGGACATGAAATATAGTTACGATATGTGCCTTAATGTGTTACACTTATTCTACACTTTATTCTTAGCAACTGTTTAACTCCTGGATGGAGCCGTTGGAGAGTTATTGATAGTACTATCGGGCTGACGCCCCCACCCTTGGTCCCAGATTCATGGCCATTGGTGAATATAATCCGGTTTATTCATGATACTTATTTATTCTAGTCGTGAGGTTCAGTTGCTGTTATGCTTTACATTAAGTGCTTACATATATCGTATACGTTCATGTCATACTTATTCTATATTTTAACAATGGGTTGTGAACACACAGGTTGCAAGTTTTGAATGGGCAGAATTTGCAACTGAGTGGATTTACAAGGCCTTTGCTGTGAAATCTTTATTCAAATGCTTTACTCTTAAACTAAACTCTTTATGCCCTGGCTGGGAAATCTCTATTCAATTACTTTACATTTTAAACTAAACTCTATGAACTCACCAACCATTGTGTTGACACTTTTTAGCATGTTTATCTCAGGTTAGAAAGGCGATAGTGGATGCATGGATCATTTGCATGCTTTGGAGTCTAAGCTAATAACCTTTACCATTCAATCCATTTTGAAAACTCTTATGTATTGTTATACTTTGGGACCTCATGTAATAACTCTTATTTAAATAAATTGAATGGTAACTTTTCAAAACGTCTCATTTAGAGGTCGTTTTCTATACCTTGTGCTTTATATTGAGAAGTAGCACCCCAGTGACACTATTGTTCCGCTGCGATATTTTGGGGGTGTTACACCAATTGGTCGCTCATTTCGAACGACTACTTCTTCATCATCAGGCACATCCGAACCCGTTTCGGAAGTCCTTGCCTTCTTTCGACACACATCTTGGCTTAAAAAAGCCGGCATCTCATTGTCCTTCCAAACCTCATGGTCCTTCAGAATTTCCCAACAATGCTCCAATAAGAACGCCTTTTGATTGTGGTATTTTCTTAGACATGTTGAATTAAGGATTGATGTGTGAGATTTTGATTAAGAGAATTGAGAGAGTTTGGTGTAGTGAAGTGTGTTAAATATGTGTATATATTTATAGTGTTTTTAAAAGAATTTTTTTTTTTTTTTTTTTTTTTTTTTTTTTTATTTGTAGCAAGTTTCCGTTACAAAAAAAAGGGCAATATTCTCTTTTCCATTCGATCGTGGGAGTGACCAAGTTCAAGGAGATCGAGTTACTCGATCGAGTATGGCAGTAAGGGGATCGATTCCCTACCTCGATCGAGCAAGGGTCGATCGACCCTTCTGCAAATAGCCTAACAGATATTTAATATATTCATTATGAAAAAAAAAAAAAAAAAAAAAAAAAACTCACCGACCTTCTTTAACTTAGCTTCTCTCTTTCATCCTAACAAACCCCGAAAAACCTCCAACAAACCCTCCAAACTACTGCAACAAACCCACCACCTCCTGATGTCGCCGCTGCAACCAACCACCACGTGTCGTTGCCTTCATTGCACCACCAACCGTCGCTGCCACCCGTCAACCACCACCGCCGTTGGATACATGTTTAAAGTGTGTGTGTTTGTACTTGAAACAAAATTTGAATAAATTTTGAAATATTGGTAAACTATTTTTGTTAGATTACTTGTTTATTTATTTTGACTGAACTAACTTACATACTAAGGGGCCGTTTGGTTTGTTGCTAGGAATCACAATGGGTATCGGATTTGGTATGGATTGAAAGAAATAAAAATTGAATGATAGTATTAATGTTGTTTGTTGTATAAAATATAATTGGGAATGGATTTTTATTTAATTTTATTATATAACAATGAGGGCCCACTTAATTATATAATAATATTATTATATAATAAAATGTCAGATGGCTGTTGACCAAGTGACAACTTAAAAATCATGTGGCACCATATAAACGGATTGTTGAATTTTGTGTCAGTAAACCATTTGAATTGTCAGAAAAACTTGGTAGATACGTGACTTTTGGCAAAACCCTCATTTGAAGGTATCAATTACTGTTCCGTAACCCACCACCTCAAACCAAACAATATATATTTCTTTGAAACCATTCCCCAAATCCAAATACCTCAAAACAAACGGAACCTAAGTTTATATAGTAATCACTGACTTTCAGTAATTAGTTAAAGTAACTAATTAGTCAGATGTTAGAGCACTTGGTGCACCCCTCCTCATTTAGAGCCATAACTAACCCACCTCACTAACAAATAACCTTAACTTACTCATTTGGGGCCCACTACTTACAACTTTATTTTTTTTATTCAAATTTCCAAATAAACTAAATTCATTCAATTAAAAAAAAAATACATTACAACATATTAAAAAACATACGAAACAACGATACAGAAAAAAACCGATACAGGAAATAACGATACGGAAAAAAACGATACGGGAAATAATGATACGGAAAAAAACGAAACTTAATCCTCGTCATCGTCGTCGATTTGATATTTTCTCATGATTTTTTCTTGTCTCCGGCGAATGATAGCGGCTTTTTTTGGTGTCGTCTGGTCGGGATCAATCATGAGAAACTTCATCTCTAAGGTCTTCACTTCCTTCTGTCTCCTCGCCTCGTATGCGGCCATTTGAATGTTGGCTTTTTGCGAATATTTTTCGGATAAGTGTCCCGAAAAAGTACTCGTTTGACTCCCACCGGAGCTCGCCGTGCTCGACGTATCCGTCGAATTTTGTTTCTTTGCAGCTCGACTCTTTCTGGCGCCGTTGGGACGAGGTCGTTCGTTAGGGCCGAATATATCCTCGACACATGTAATGTCTATTGGGTCCTCGACATCCCATTTCGGGTAATTTTTCAAGACCTCCCAAACGTGAACATACATGAATTGTTTCGAACCAAAGCGTTCTTCAAAGTTCGTCTTCGCATTTTCGAGATGATCAGCCTCATTTTCACCACTTCTACGCTGCAAATGTTTATAAATAGCGTTCAATTTTTTACAATTACCATTAATCCTCGTCCATTTACCCGTGATCATATTTTTGGAACGAGGGTCACCGGCAATCTGAACGTTGAACATCTCCATAATTTGGTTCCAAAAGTAATCTTCGGAACGGTCATTTCCCATTTACTTGTCTTGGGAAATTTCTATCCAAATTTCCGCAAGTAACTTTTCTTCGGCCCTGGTCAATTTCCTATTCACACGCGTACATACTGCTTCCACGTCATCGTCATAGTCCGCGTCCAAATCCACGGCTTTTTTTGATTTTTTTGACATTGTTTTTTTTTTTTTTTTTTTTTTTTTTTTCTCGGGATTTGGCCGGTTTACGTGCTTGTGGTACTTTGAATTGTGAACCTGATGGTTGTGATTCAAATTGTGGTTGTGGTTGAGATTGAGGAAAAGTTGAAGGTTGTGACGGGTTAAAAAACTGTGGTGCCGGAAATCGTTGGGGGTGATTTGCGAATCCTTGTTGAAACGCATATTGTTGATTAAGGTAAATTGCCTCCGGGGTCAATTGCGTACCATATGGCGACGAAGAGTTAGAATTTTGCGATGAGAGGGTAGATGGGTTTGACGAACCCCCGTATTGCTGTGGGTTTGACGTGAGGAGGTTCGTGAAATAGCCGCCTTCATTCGAGTTTTGAGACATTTTTTTTTTCTTTTCTTTTCTTGAGTTGAGATATAGAGAGTAATGTTATTTTTTGGTTGATTTGTATGTGAGAAAAATATATCTAGTGGTTTGGTATTTATAGGGTGTTTAAGTTTGTTTTTTTTTTTTTTTTTTTTTAAAAAAAAAAAAGAAAAAAAAAAAACGTTTGAATTAAACGGTAATATATCCGTTTTTTCTTCGTCTTTTTCCCAATCAAACATTCCAATTTTCAGAATTTTGCCTCGCCGTGCAGACGGCGAGGCTTGGAGTGGCGAGAAAAAACGAGCTGGGGCGGTGTGGTGGCGAAGCACAACGAAGTGCCACCGTAGCACGGCAAGCCACGGCGAACATTGCATCTTGTGCTCTTAGATCTGTTTTAAATTTTAAATTTTCAAAGTTAAAAGTTTACAAAAGTCAAGTGATAGCTTTTTGTTTTTCGATGATTTTGACTGCACAGCTCTAATGACTACACGACGACGAAGGGTCTTCAAGATCTTATATTAAGATCTCAGATAGGTTCGATAGTCAGTGTTTCTTGTAAATCATAATAACCGAATACGAAAGAAAGATGATAACACAATTGTTATTGTCTTTTTCTTTATGATTTTCGGATATAAATACGAAGCAAGTCTTCGAATAGATCGATGATGGTATCACTTTCGTGTGTTATAGATCTGTAACGGTCTTGAATTGACATGTGAAACACGAAATCAAACTGAGATCGTTATATTTTTTTTATAAGATTCGAGTAGATAAGAGACGAAATGTTAGTTTTTTTTTTTTTTTTTTTTTTTTTTGACGAGTGATTATTGAGGAGAAATGGTATAGACTCCTTAATCTGAACCCAAATAAAAAACCCAAATCATGAACACAAATAAAAAACCCAAATTACGAGTGGTTTGGATTTGGGGTATGATGATTTCTTTTGGATTTTGGATTTGTGGTATGGATATGTTGATTTGTGGTTTGGATTTGAAGTAGTTGATTGTGGTATTTGGGGTATGATGATTTCTTTTGCTTGCTGGAAACAAGCAAGCACACAATTTGATCTGGATCTGGATTTATGGTTTGGATTTGTGTTTGTGTTTTTTATTTGTGTTTATGATTAAATTGGTAGAAAAAGAGGGGTGAAGTAGATGAAACCATAAAATGACACAAATACCCTTACTTAACTGCCACGTGTCCAAGTTAACGGCATAAAATTTGCACCGTTCGTCCTCGTGGATGTATATAGGTTAACTTTTACTAACGGTGGATGTATATGTTGCAACTTTTTCGAGAGGGATGTATGGTGCGAAATGGGGTAAACCACAGGGATGTATTTTGGAGTTTACTCTTATTTTTTTAACAAAAAATAAGGTAAAAGTTTGACTAATGCTTGTTTAGTGTATTTGATGTCTTACTATGACCAGGGTTCTAAAAGGCGCGTCATGGCGGCGCTAAGGCGCGAAGCGTGACTTACACATTATGAAATAAACCAAGGTGTCGGCTCTAGGCGTGGCGTGGCGTGAGATGACGCGTGAAAAGGAACGCTAAGGTGCGAGGCGTGGCGCCTTTTTTGAATTTAACTCTAATGAAGAAGTGTTTTTTAAAAGAAATGAAAAAAATTACATGTAAAGATAGTTTCTTGACTTAATTCCTTATGTATAAAACTTTTTGTAAACTCGATATATATGAAATGTGATATGATATATAACTCTATGAATATTTTCATATTTTGTGCCGCTTTAAGATACACTTTAAAAACGTTATGGCTTCGACATAGCTTCTAATGCGTGAGGCTTGGCCATGCCACCACGTCACGCCTCACGCTATTTATAACCTTGAGTACAACCCTTGTTTGATTATACTAGCAGGGTATCTACGCGATGCAGCGTCGGGTAAACAGTTTTTTTTTTTTTTTTTTTTTTTTTTTTTTTTTTTTTTTTTTTTTGCAATAATTTGTTTTATTTATAGGTTTTTTGACAATAGCTTTACCGATTAGTTTGTTTGTTCAAGGATTATAAGCAATGACAAAAGTTTGGTGAAACTTTGCTTAGTTTGTTTTATTTTGTTTTTTATTTTTTTGTTTTTTTTGTTTTTTTGTGTTTAGTAGCTTGATTGGTTTGTACAATGAGTTTTTTTAATTGTATGTTTCATTAATGGTGGTTTTTAGATTAATGAGTTTTTTTAATTGTATGTTTCATTAAGGGTGGTTTTTAGATTAATTGTGGTGTTGATAACTCAATTGATATATCTGTTGATGCATTAATTTGTACACATCATATGAAAAGTTGTATTTCTTAATTTTCAACTATCTTAATATAATTAATGTTTTTAAGGGTTTTAAATAGACTTTGTGTATTATAAGTAGTTAAGATAACATATTTTACATTGATACAATGGAAAGAGACATGATCATTAAAAACTAGTTACGCCACTAATTCAAATCCACCAATTTCATGCTATACGTGGGTATATACTTTTCGAAATCTACATTTTACCAAAAAGAAATAAGTAGTAACTAACTGTTTTATTATATAGCATATTTTACTTTGATAAAACGGAAAGAGACATGCTTATTAAAAGTTAATTACGACACTAATTCAGTCCACCAATTTCTTCCATATAACGGAAGTGTTATTTTGTACTTTAATTTTAGGTAGGGCTGTAAACAAACTAAACGTTCAGTGAACATTTCATAAACCGTTCGGTAAAAAATTCGTTTATGTTCGTTTATTTATTAAATGAATGAACATGAACAATATTTTACGTTCGTTTAGTTAAATAAACGAACACGAACAAAGGTTGCATCCGTTCATTTATGTTCGTGAACGTTCGATTATGTGTTTATTAACGTTCGTTTATGTTTATTTATTTGTTTATGTTCGTACATCATACTTTTTAATTGTATATTTTTAAAACTGGTTTGTTTAAACAAAATAACACTTATAAAGCAAAATACTATGCATAATATAATAAAGTTTATGTTTGTTTTTCTACGTTCATTTATGTTTGATCTTTTATGTTAGTTTAAGGTTCGTTTAGTGTCTTAATGAACGAACATAAACGAACATGAACAACTCATTTTCTTAATAAACGAAAATGAACAAAAAAATCCGTCCGTTTAAGCGTTCGTGTCCGTTTATTTGTCCGGTTAAATTTAAATGAACGAACATAAACAAGACTCTGTTCGTTTTCGTCCGGTTCGTTTACAGCCCTAATTTTAGGAGATACAAATTAAAAACTCATTCGAAACATGATGTGATATTAAGTGCGGAAGTATGAATATTTTTGCTTTATTTTTTTACTAAGCACGAAATTTAACCATCCGGTATTAAAAACTTCGACGCAATGTGTGGGTTAAAACCTCATTCCGGATCTATTAAGATTGTTTAAGGTAAAACTTCGCCGCAATGCGTGGGTTAAAACCTACTCGTTATATATACAAAATTGAGTTTAGTTGTAACACGCATTACTACTAAAATAAAGAAGACTGTAGGTGCATTTTTTTCATCCGACATGATTTTTTTTAAATAAATTGGTACAACGCAATAACATTTCACATTTTTTGAGTAAAAACATTCAATTTCAATAATTACTCCAGATTCCGTAATTCGACGTGAACTTGCACGACTGAGATGCGCTGTGTTTGCCTAGCTGGTTGAACGACGTAAAGGAAGAGGGTCAGCAAGTTACTTCTTTTTGATTCCCAGATGCATTGAAATAACAAATAAGCATAAACATCAACCGCAGGATGTGATGAGTTAACATCGAGGTGCCAAACGACTCCGTCGATAAGAGCTCTTAGGAGTCATCAACATGTTATCCCCGGCATACCTTTGATCCGTTGAGTGAGATCCCTTCCACACATGACTCTCGGATCACTATGGCCAACTTTCGTCTTTGAGTCAGGCATGCTTAAACCATTACGCTCACGAGCATAATCTTAGCATGTGATCTTTTAGCAATACCTTCTAAAAGATGGCTAGTTCACGACACTGAACAACAAAGTTTTATTTTGTAAAAAGATTAAATGTCTATATACATTTTCTTTATGATTAAACACTAATCAACATGTAATATACAAAGAAGATGGGATGTCTTCATTTCTTTCATTTTTCAATAGAGGTGGCAAAACAGATGGATGTGTGCATTTTTAGAACAAATGATTGTTAAACCCACTTACCGTTGTGTTATAATTTTATTAAGATAATTGTGCATGCAACACACGGCAGCACAAGTATATCATTTATGTGAAAGAAGAGTGCAAATATATTATCATACTAATAGTCTAAAGAGACTAACAAGCTACTATTAAAACAATGAATTGACATTCTAATGTCTTCTAACTAATGCTTCAAACATACTCCAATATCAACCATGCAACATCAGTTAGTTACCATACCAACCATGAACCAATCATGCCCCACTCCATATCTATCTCTTTCTATATATAACAAACCCATAAACTCCACGCAGCATCATCAGGGTGGCAAAATACATAGAGTTGACATATAAACTACTGTAACTATGGCCATCATGACTGCATTGTTAACTTCATTGCTCATTCTCTCATTTTTCTCTCTTGGGACTTCATTAAGCTCAAACTACTACGCAAAAACATGCCCTAATGTAGAATCACTCATCAGAAAAGCGGTTAGGGATGCCGCAACAAGTGACAAAAAAGTCCCTGCAGCCCTGCTAAGGATGCACTTTCATGATTGTTTTATAAGGGTATGCAAGTGAATTGTTTGTTTTTTATGCAGTTGTGTCAATGTTTACGTTGTGCTAAGTTTGTTGACTAAATTGGCTAACTATTCTGTTTTGATTTTTTGGAAGGGATGTGATGCTTCTGTTTTGTTGGATTCTAAGGGAAAAAACACTGCTGAAAAAGATGGACCACCTAATGTTTCTTTGCATGCGTTTTATGTCATTGACAATGCTAAAAAGGCAGTTGAATCTGCATGTCCAGGAATAGTTTCATGTGCTGATATCTTAGCTTTAGCAGCAAGAGATGCGGTCGTTCTGGTAAAATCTATCTAACATTCTACCAATTAATTATGATTAAATGACCATGTCTTTTATGCAAATATGCATGTAAAAACAATAACGATATATACTTACCTTAATCTATAACAAGCAGAAAGCCAAGAAACGTATGACAACAAATGCAGATGTAAAAACAATAATGACATATACTTACCCTATTCTTTGTAATGCTACTCTAAGGTAAAGGGCGATTGTGAATTTCTGATCCCTCCATCACATGAGAACTTAAAAAAAGTTCACTTCGCGATTTTCCAAAGTCATTATCATGAAAGATGATGATAGTGATAAGAGACAACAGAGGTTTTAAGACATTTTTAACAGTGGCGGAACCAGGAGCCGAGATCAGGTGTAGCGAAATACGAAAATTTGTTTAGGGGTACCGAAAATTTGTTTCAGGGGTCGCGAAATCGCGAAAAAATGGCCAAAAATGGCCAAAAATGGCCTAAAATCGCCAAAAATCGCACTACCGGGTAAAAGTTCAGGGGTAGCGACCGCTACCCCTCGGCTCTATGTAGTTCCGCCCATGTTTTAACATGCAATTTTCAAGACTCGGCAATTACCATTTTAAGTGTCTAATCAATATAGTAACATTTATTTTGTTCAAGAACTTCTTCGGTTCAATTCGATATCTGCCCATTGTTTTAATACAGATAAGATAATTGATTCCAGTCCACAAGATTCCTAGATGTTTCAGTTATCAAAGAGTATTTGACATTTTGATTAACAAAAGAGTTTTCATGTAATAGACTGGTCTAATGGGCACAATAGGAGTGTGTTCTAATGTTTCCAGCTTACTTTATACAGTCAGGAGGGCCATCCTGGGATGTGCCTAAAGGAAGAAAAGATGGAAGAACATCAAAGGCGAGTGAAACCATACAACTGGCTGCTCCTACCTTTAATATATCTCAACTACAACAAAGCTTTGCTCAGAGAGGCCTATCCTTAAAAGACCTAGTCGCGCTTTCAGGTAACTCACAAATTCATAGACGTCGTATACCATGTTTTATATGATTATGTTCTTTCAGGCCTCTTTCATCCTAAGATAAATAAAGAGACTTTGGCTTAGCATGCGGTGGCCCATCAACCAAGAAGTTGTGGGTTCAAGTCTCATATGTGTGTAAATCGTTGCCTTTCCAAGAAAAATAATAGTAAAATATAACTACAAAACAGTATCGTTTTAACCAAAGTTTCATACCAACATCTTGATTTTTATGTACTTAGAGATCCATTACTGATTGTCTAACATAAAATAAAGTAACTCCCGATACCGTCTTCCACGGGTTATGGGTTCCAATACCGTCTTCCACGGTGTATGGGGGAGGTTGAGATGTAGACAGTGTTGGAATATTAGAATCATACATCTATAAACTAATAACCACATAATGAACATCAAAGTATGCACAGCGGATTGGATCTACAATAACATATAATTAATTAACTAAAATTAAATAAACGCGTACCTTTTGATTCCTAGCAAGAACAAGGAATCACGTGCTCCAAGAACAATATAAACCCTAATTGGGTTTATTGAGGATCGATCACAATAAGGGTCGAATGGGGAAATCACCACAAGCTAAAGTAAGCTTGTTACTCGTTCTTGTACACACGTAATACTAGCGTTTCAATGGGAAAAGCTAGGTTCTTGATCACAAACAAACGAAACACTTTATAAGCACTACTTTGATCGAAATTCCTAGTAGAATTAAAAGAGTCGATCGGTTTGTACTTAAGAGGAGAAGAGGAAGAGAAGTTTGGCTTGCTTAGGGATTCAAGATTAGGGATTAATGAATACAATGTGATTGTATTTATAGGCACCCTTTTCTTGTTCCCTACTCCAAGGCAAACCGAAACCCTAATCCCATAAGGGAGGGGCCGGCCATCTAGTCCCCTTGTGGGTTCTAGATTCTTCTTTCCATCTTTTGCAATATTAGTCCTTTAACGACCATTATCTTTAACTCCGTTAAGTACTAACACCCGTTAAGTTATTCATTTGTTAAATGAATAAATATAAAATATATAATATATTTAATTTATTCAATCAATTGAAACTCTTACGTATTGTGTGTAATCCCGAGTCTCAGGTTCGAAACCGGACATACAAATATTAATTTATATCTACAAACTCTAACAGCTCCCACTTGGATATTCATTAATATCGTAATGACATGGGCTAGTCTAGCTTAACAGATCCCAATGCCCCCAGATCGAACCGAGTATGGTTTTCCTGGAAAAAACCACGTGATGATATTATCATCATACTTATCCTTTTGTTTCTAATACCGCGTTAATATGGATATGGATCTAGGTCATTCCATAATTAACAATTTTGTTTCTCGTTATTAATAATTGATCAAGATTACCAAAACATCTGAACGTCTTCCAGATAGAGTTTGGGTACGGCCGTACAAACATCTTGTCAATCCTACGAGGGGCCCAGCAGTATTATACTTCAAAACAAATTTGAAGGAACAAATCCTTTATTGACTACGAGCGTGACCCTCGAACTTTGCATCACCTCCGAAAATAGCCCTTATAACCACCTTTTACGGATAGCGTTAGACTACCTTACAGAAAATGAGCTACATCCTTGGCAGTCACCTGGTATCTCAAGTCTGAGGATAAATATTCATGATTTACTTAATGACGACGATCCATAAAGTACAATCATGTGGTTGGGATAAGTCCTATATTCAATTTATCCAATATTGAATATCATGTGATATTGGTATCTCAACCTTACAGTACATTCTACCAATCCTCACATTTGTCTTTATTTAATGATATTCCCATATCATTAATCGACAACGGACAATTTAGAATAAATTAATTATTCACGGATTTAAACATGCAAATATATGATACAATATTATAAATGAGAATAAACGTTATCCACACTTTATTTCATTAAAATAATATTGCTTAACATCCCTTATCCAAATACTAACTAGATCAATGCATGATAATTCTCATTAATGAATTATGCCACAAGTCATGTTCCACATACTTGTTGACAAGGCATAAATCAACTAATGTTGATCTATCGGAATTTTGAGAATACTTATTTCAATAATGAAATTCTTGTATGTGTGCATTCATCTATCTAGATATTGCCACATACTTCATAAAATGCGTGACATCCTCATGCACGAATTTATGACAATTAAACTACCAAACCTTGTAGTTAAAGTATTCTACGAGTAATTCTTTATGTATAATGCAACTATGCTCATATTGAGCACAACTAGTATACATGGTCTCCTAATAAGGATGAGCTCCCACCATGACTAGTATTGAGTGTCATCTCAATCTTACTAGCATTATTGTATGTAAACAATAATATGCTCTTTTAAAGTTCCGTAAACTTTTAACATTCATCATGTATTGTTTGATATCTTCAAATCCTTCAAGATTTGACCACAATATCAATCAAGCAATAACTTGCCATATGGTTCGTATTTAGAATTTTGGAGCAAATCCAGGCTGAGGATGTAAATTCTAAACCATATCCATTACACTTAGCTATCTAATAATTTCCAATTTAGATACTAATGTTGTCAATCATCTTGCATCCAAGTATGATACAACAAGCAACATGATGTACATGAAAAAGGGTTAATACACAAATATGTTACTAAACTTTCCAAAAAAGTTCGCCTAAGTTACTAAACTTTCATTTTGTTCACTTAGGTTACTGAACTTATAGAAAGCATTTATTAGTGTTGGTAGGAGTGACTTAATCGTATATTTTTTGATATGTTAAGTAACATAAATGTCATGTTTTTACAAGTTCAGTGACCCCAAATGTCATGGTTTATAAGTTCAGTAACCTAAGTGAACAAAATGAAAGTTCAGTAACTTAGGCGAACTTTTATGGAAAGTTTAGTAACATATTTGTGTATTAACCCCATGAAAAATCCTTGTCAAACTTAGATTTTGTTCATATCATATCTTTCCAAAGATATGTTTCTTTTTATACCTTCTAATAGAATATCATGTTCTTTTAGAATCAGTTATTTTTACCGCTTATGTTTATAATCAAATAAACATATATTCCAAGGTTTTATTTTCTAAATTTTCATGTGAAATTTCATTCCAAACTGAGACTTAACATATAAATGTTAATGGAATGTTACTTCCTATATGTTATACAACATACATGAAATAAGAAAATAAATATATCACTCCCACTAGCTTTTAGGAATATTAAGAAATATCTTATTTAATTATAAATCAAAACTAGATTTAATAACTAAAATTAAGTATATCTTCTAGATGCATGCATTAATCCATTCACAAATGATTTGCACTTTGTATACTTCTAAATATTATTTGAATTCAAACACTCCTTTCAATTACTTTTCGTCCTCGCTCAAGTAATTATTAAAGAAAGAGTTTTGATATTCCATTATTAACTAATAATGACAATTATAATCTTTATATATTTAATGTGCTTAGAAAGAATTTCAATCACATTTAATTACTTAAGTGTGTTTGATAATCTTTTCACATATTAAACATGTATACAAATTTTGTCCATATGATTTCTACACAAGAATTTAGATCTTTAGGATTTTCATTTCCTTTATAGAAATTCATCTCTATTCTATAGTGTAACTATAGAGTTTAAGATCAACTACGTTTTCAAACTAGTTATCTTCTTGGACTGCATCTTATTATTCATAGTATGAGTAATTTGCCAAATAAACATTTGCAATTTATTAACAGGCATACCACGATCCTGTAACTCATAACCCTCAACGTATTCTACAAATATTTGAGATATTATTGCGGATCTATGAAATGAGAATTCCATCATTTTGAGATTTAACACTAACATGTTAAATCCTCATTATGATTTTTTGCTAGCGTATTTAGAAGATTTTGTATCTTGTAATTTTTATCTTATCAAGATAAAACTCCCACTTGCTTTTTGCAATTTATAGATTAACTATAAATACTTAGCAAATAGAGCAACACAAACTTGTTCTCTTTTGGGACTTTACAAATACGTATTGACAGTTCCTTATCTTAATTTGTTAATAATCTACCCAACAAGTAGTTTAAAAAATTCTGAACTTCAATTTTAAGACTTAATGTGATTCAACACATTCCATAATCAATGGTGTCTTATTAATCTTCTAGGTTGGAGTCTTAATTGAGTATATCCAATCCATACTCAATTTCCTAACCTTGATATCTTTGGGAAGAATAGAAAATATAGTTATCTCAGATCAAACAATGTATCAAGAGTTTGATTTTCCTAATTGAACATACCATAAATACTATGTATTCCATTAGGATTAATATTGTAAGTCTTTCTTACAATATGTAAGATAAATATATTTCGTTTTTGGCTTACCTATTTACCAACTAAATCAATTTAATGGTACAATAGATTTCCAAGCCAATTGCATGCTTTATAACATAAGTACTTCTAATCAAGTCACTTTATGTCTATGTCTTACCAAGAAGACATAACTTTTATAATCCCAATTTTCGTTATAAGTCATTAATCAACTTAATGACTCCTTGTACATGTCTTAATTAAAAGACATATCAAGTTAACGTATTACTTTATTTATAAGTCTTATAATGATAAAAGACTTCATGTTTATATCATTACAATATATAAACACGTATAACTAAAGTAATCATGAACACCTCATTATGGTTTCAATTGTTATTTCAAGTTAATTTATTACTTCATATATTTATGTCATTCCAAGAATACATAAATGTTCACATTTGAAGTAGTCATATTATCTTATTGACACTTGTTCTAATAATTTTCTAATTTAGGAACTTGTAAATTAACATAGTTTTATTACATCAGCCGAGGCTGCTAATAATAAAAGTATGTAATTTACCTTGTCATTAATGTCTAGTAATGAAAGTAGATATTAACTCCAAGTGTTCTATTATTAGAATGTGTTTAAAACACATTAGAACATTAGTCTCTTACCTTACAGTTAAGAGAAACCTTTAAATCATATTTCTTTTGTGTTGTTGCTTGCACACTTTAAATATTTCTCCCACTTGTGTATGGAACAACACCATGTATCAGATAAATAACACGTCAATAGTTTGCTTATTTGATCAATATGATTGTGTCATAGATATAAGTAGATATAGAATCACCTCGTTTAGTAAGGAAACGTACACGACTATCCTTAATACCACAAGTGTCTATTATTGGAAAGTAATCATCTCAAGAGATTCTAGAGATAATCTTGGTTGCTACCAAGACTTGTAGCTCCTACTGAATTTAGGATCACTACATGAACTCTTATTCAGTAATTACAACACAATGCTCCCACTGGATTTGACAACATTAACAACGTTTCAAAACTAGTAAAAGCAAATAGCGTGCTATTTACTTTCCTACACCTTTGATGAATCCCTTACATAACATTACTAAGGTACTTCAAAGAATGTATTCTACTTGTCAATGATGGAATATCCATCAATGCAATTAACTTGAAAAATTGGGTATGCAATTTCTTCCTTAATTAGGTCTACCATCCCCATCATGAAATGTAGCACCTTTAAATGGTTAAAGCATAACAACTAGATCAAACATTCTAGTTTGCCTTTTACCAATTATGCGGTAATTAGTCTAGCTTCTAAATTAATAACTCCTACACGTGCAATTTCTACAAAATTTGTCATGAGTTATTTCTTAGAATTTAAACAATTCTAATTTTCCTATTTATACCTTTCTCATTCATGAAAAAGAATAGGATTAAGTCTTACTCTTTACACGGAAAGTAGACTCGGTTTATTCTTTTCAGTAAAAATTGACTCTATCCAAAACCCCTACGGGTGTAGATCAATTTACTACTAAAAGAATGTCCCATATTTACGGTTTTAACGTTGCATTAAATACATTAAAAGAATTTTCAAAATTCAGTTTTAGTATTTTTGATAATAATTTTTCAAGAAAATTAAACACCCACGGTAAAAAATAAAATTTCACCATTTAATTTTCATTGAAAAATAGGATCCAAATTGACGTCGTTTCATTACATCAGCTGAGGCTGCTAGCAATGAAAGTACTCAATAAGGTACGGGTCAATCCCAATTGCCAATATCCAATTGCAATTCATAGAATCATGGGACTTACATATTATGCCAACCTCAGTTGCAAATGTAAGCATGTTTCATCCCCAAATCTTTATGCCTTGACGTCGTTCCATCACATCAGCTGAGGCTGCTAGTAATGAAAGTACTCAATTAAGTTAACCAATTTAGAAACATGTAAACTTGACGTCGTTTCATCACATCAGCTGAGGTTGCTAGCAATGAAAGTGCTCAATTTACCCTTTGATTCCCATTCTTTGAATCATTACATTCAGCTGAGGCTGCTAGCAACGATAGAATGTCATCTTAGGTGTTTTCGTATTAATTGGTTGGCATATTACTTAAATTTAAAGGGTATAATTTTGATATGTGTAATCAAAATATGTACAAAGATGTCATGCATTCATCTTTGTATCATATGTTTTCTAAAAAAACTATTTACTCATTCGTAGCTTAAAATCAACAAAATTTAATTGATGGCGTTGAGAAACTTACAACATTGCCTTAAGATGCTTCGTACTTTTTCATGGTGTACTTGGTAAGTCTATTATTGACGCACAGGCGAGCAGAGGGGCAAATGTCCGCCGAAGCTAATTAAAAATGCGCCCCTTTCGGATGACAATTTAATGTCAAGCCTCCTTATACCCACTTTATAGTTTGTCAATAATAAGTCCGCCGCTTCGACCACTTTTGTACAGTCGCATCAATCAATTAAAACTTTAAGATTTAAAGCTTAAAACGATTTATGTGGTAAATTATTAATTGCTAGTCTCGCCTGGGAGCAAATTACCGTGCGAAGCGAACCAATATCGGCACATAAGACTTGGCAATAAATAAATTTACTACAAAGGTTTCATAGTTTTTAGGTTCATTTATTTTTATTCAAAAAATTATCCTCTTTGATGTTTCCAATCCATCATAATTAAACACAAAGATCAAGTAATTAATAAAAAATAAACAAACACTAAATAACACATATATGATCATTAACAATATCATATAGCCACATGCAAACCTTTTGATAAATCCTATTAATTTTCTATGTGAATTTTTAATGTATCTAATTAATAAAACTCCTATTGGTTTTCGAGCTCATTGTGCCCAATGGACCACAGACGCCAAATAACTTGGCCGCGTAAGTTTTAATTAATTAGATACCACATTGCACATAACCAATTAATTAATATATTTAATTAGGGTCTTCCCTAATTTTAGATTTATCTTAAAACACATGTAGCAATTAAACACAAAACATTCCATGACAAAATATGCAAGATTTGTCATGGATCCCATATTGCACTTATAATCATGTAGCACATATTAACAAGCCAATATTGATACGCATTTAATTAATGACATCACCTTGTATTCATTAATTAACCGCATAAAATTTATATGCAATCCTAGGGTTTCTACAAGTTTTTATCAAAAACTAAAAAAAAAAAAAAAAAAAAAAAATCGATGAACAGTAACTTTCGATGAACAGTAACTGTCGATGAACAGTACCATTCGATGAACAGTAAATCCGATTAAAAAAATAATAATAAAGGTTTAAAAAAAATTTAGAAACCTCAAAGAATGCAATAATCAAATAGATCCAATTTTATGTGTTATTAGTAATTAATTACATGTTAAAAACGGGCTCATGTTGCCACTTTTGGAATATTAGAATCATACATCTATAAACTAATAACCACATAATGAATATCAAAGTATGCACAGCGGATTGGATCTACAATAACATATAATTAATTAACTAAAATTAAATAAACGCGTACCTTTTGATTCCTAGCAAGAACAAGGAATCACGTGCTCCAAGAACAATATAAACCCTAATTGGGTTTATTGAGGATCGATCACAATAAGGGTCGAATGGGGAAATCACCACAAGCTAAAGTAAGCTTGTTACTCGTTCTTGTACACACGTAATACTAGCGTTTCAATGGGAAAAGCTAGGTTCTTGATCACAAACAAACCAAACACTTTATAAGCACTACTTGGATCGAAATTCCTAGTGGAATTAAAAGAGTCGATCGGTTTGTACTTAAGAGGAGAAGAGGAAGAGAAGTTTGGCTTGCTTAGGGATTAATGAATACAATGTGATTGTATTTATAGGCACCCTTTTCTTGTTCCCCACTCCAAGGCAAACCGAAACCCTAATCCCATAAGGGAGGGGCCGGCCATCTAGTCCCCTTGTGGGTTCTAGATTCTTCTTTCCATCTTTTGCAATATTAGTCCTTTAACGACCGTTATCTCTAACTCCGTTAAGTACTAACACCCGTTAAGTTATTCGTTTGTGAAATGAATAAATATAAAATATAAAATATATTTAATTTATTCAATCCATTGAAACTCTTACGTATTGTGTGCAATCCCGAGTCTCAGGTTCGAAACCGGACATACAAATATTAATTTATATCCACAAACTCTAACAGACAGCTTTACCCCTACCTAAGGTAGAGAGGCTGCTTCCGGTTCTACCAAAGGTAGAAAAGGACCTCCGGCCTTGCAAAGGGTGAGGATCGAACCCTTGACCTCTGTCTCCATAGACGTAGCCAAATGGGTGGGTCGGGTAATCTGTCGAAATGGGTAACTTTAATATGCGTCGCATTAGAAATACACATTGGCGACTTCCGTCCTGTTTGGCCCATTATATATAACATACTTACATACCCAAATCAACCCATCCAAAATTTAATGTGTTGTGAAATTGACACCTCCGCTCTAACATTTTTATATAAGTGCTTGTCCTGACTCAAACGTTCACATTTACTTATTGATGGAGTTTTATTATACCTGAAGCTTAAGGTTAAAAAGAGCACATGAATTATAATCAGAAGACTAACAGAAGTTGAGTATGTACCTTGTATATGCAGGTGGGCATACTCTTGGATTCTCCCATTGCTCATCGTTCAAAAATAGAATCCACAACTTCAACTCCACAACTGATGTTGACCCATCAATCAATCCTTCATTTGCTGCAAGTTTAAGGAGCACTTGCCTAGCCAAGAACAATGCCAAGAATGCAGGAGTTCCAATGGATCCTTCTTCTACAAGTTTTGATAATACGTACTACAAACTCATTTTCCAACAAAAGGCTTTATTTTCTTCAGACAAAGCTTTGCTTGATTCCCCTAAAACTAAAAATCTGGCAATGAAGTTTGCAAGCTCAAAAGATGCATTCACAAAGGCATTTATAAAGTCCATGATCAAGATGAGTAGCATTACAGGTGGTCAGGAGATCAGAAAGGACTGTAAGATGGTAAACTAGACTACATATGAGGGCATGTATGTATTTCAAGTGGTCGTGTTAAGCTAGTTGTAGCAAGTTTATAGGATAATCCTTGGCTTTGTGACTGTGTGGAGGCGAATCTTTCAAAAAATATGACATGGTCATATTAAATTTTATTACAGAAGTGCTCACGTTTATGATAAATTGATGAAAATATATCTTGAGAGCTTTCTAAAATTTGAGCAAGAGAAGAAAGCAAGTAAAATAATAACAAATAAAAAATTATACAGTGGCCAACATATTCTGAATGCTACAAAAATTATGTTCTTTGACAAAATTCCCACTTAAGTACTGACATTGTTCATGCCTTCAAGGAAGTTCATCAAGCTCGAATTAGACTTTTATTTATTATTATTACAGAATTGTAGGGCTTATTCATTACCAAAAATCAACCCAACCATTAGATATGAATTTTTGTCTACGAAAAAGAGTAATATAATCATGTGATGCAGAACATAAACATCATTTTCCATGAAGCATCAACCGAGAAACATGTCTGATCTGAAAACTCTATTGTTCATGTGTACCTTCTGTTTTGTTCTTTATTTAACTATATATACTCCATCAGTAAAGTTATTTTGAGAGTCAACAGAAACTAATAATGATATAGCATTTTTTAAATTCAGATTCAAAGTTGATAAAAAAGGAAAACTAGATTGCTCATTATATGGCTATGAAATTACTTAGAAAGAGGAAAATGACTATATTATCCATAAAATATGACCAAACTATCATGTCAAACTAGTCAAGAAAGTACGAGAGGGCCAAAATGGGTTTGATATGGTATCATTGTACAACACAGTTTCAACGCGTTAGATATTAATGATTACAACATTGGAAAGTAAGAGTCAAATTTCAGCTAAGTATGTAAAGTGTCACGCGAGCTAACCCAAATTATGTCTTGCTTGTCTGCAATAATTTTTTAAAATTTTGTGCAGGTTATGATTAACTTCCATTGGTATCAAAGAAAGTGTATTTCCAGGTGTTGCGATACTTGTTATACACACTTATAGCCGCTCGTTAAAACAATGGTGCAGTAACATTAGAAAGCTGTGGCAAGTCTTTAACACTATTCTACAACTTTTGCGTAGCATTTAATCTCCAGTGAAAATTTCATTTATCAGGAAAGGTCCCATGCAGTCAAGAGATGCTGTTTCTTATATTTGTTTGGAATATCTTAAGCTTACACAACAAATGGTAAAAACAATCAAAAGTAATGTAAGGTTGAAATAGTCCAAACACATATAAGAATTGTCTATGAAACAAAAGTTGTATGTGTAAACCAACTTTCAATATTAAAACTATTCTATAGCTCACTGAAATATGCATCCAGCATGAAACATGTCAGAATGACAAAAATGTCATAAGAGCTTAAATAGAGAAACATATATTTGATGTTGGCGTTTATTTGATTTCTTAAAAACGTAACTGCATTTTCATCATCTAATACTTTTTGGCCGAAACTGGTATTAAGGGATTGCCTTGGTGAAAATAATTGGGTAAATACTTGGATGACCTAGGATCTAGTTTCAAGATATGACCTTAATGACTACAATTTGTATACTGGGCAACCTACTCATACATCATCCCCGACTAAAACACTATGGTATCTATTATTTTTGGTAAACATGGTACGAGATATATGACCAACCAAGTCTAATGGATTCCCCATCTTTCTTCATGAAAAATGGTCCACATCAAACTATCATACACAATATGCTGGCAACATACTCATACATCATCCCCGACTAAAACACTATGGTATCTTGGTATCTATTATTGTTGGTAACCATGGTATGAGATATATGACCAACCAAGTCTAATGGATTCCCCATCTTCTTTCATGAAAAATGGTCCACTTCAAAGTATCAGACACAATACACCAAATAAAGTTATGAAAATGCCTAAAGTTGAAACTATGAAGTGACATTTTCTTGGCTTCTAACTAATGCTTCAAACCTAATCCATTATCATGCATGAACCATCAGTTAGTTAACGTAACAACCATGAATCACTATATCAAATCTTACCCCACCCCTTTATCCATTTATTTCAATATATAACAATCCCATAAACTCTATGCAGTATCATCAGAGGGCAAAGTGCATAGACTTGATATATAGACCATATGACCATGGCCATCATGTCTGCATTATTCTCTCTTTTTTCTCACGTGGAACTTCACTTAGCTCAAAATACTATGAAAAAAAATGCCCTAATGCAGAATCACTCATCAGAAAAGCGGTAAGGGACGCTGTGACAAAGGACAAAAAAGTCCCAGCAGCACTGCTAAGGATGCACTTTCATGACTGTTTCATAACGGTAAGCAAGTAAATTGTTTACCTTTCAGCCGGTGATGTCTATTTTGATGTAATAATAATTGTGTTCATAAAATTGGTTAATTATTATGTTTTGACTTTTGGAAGGGATGTGATGCTTCTGTTATGTTGGATTCTGAGGGAAAAAACACTGCTGAAAAAGACGGGCCGCCCAATATCTCTTTGTATGCGTTTTATGTCATTGACAATGCTAAAAAGTGGTTGAATCTGCATGTCCAAGAATAGTTTCATGCACTGATATCTTAGCTTTATCAGCAACAGATGCAGTCGTTCTGGTAAAATCAAAATCTATCTTCCTATCTAAGTAGATATAATAATGCACTCACTAGTCCTTTCATGCAAATACGTGTCATGCGTGAAATACAATGATGACATATACTGCATACTTAACCTGTAAAAAGCCAATACATATATGAATATTAATACAGGAGTTAGATAGCTAAACATGCTACTCTTAAGATGAAGGCCTCCTCAATTCCATGAGAACTCATGAAGTTTTCATTTTGGGATTTCCCATGGTCATCATTATGAAGAGATGACGATATTTATTAGAGTTGAAGGGTTATTTAAGACATTTTTAGCATACATTTTCAGGAATTGAGCAATTAGCATTTCATGATTTGTCAACTATATAGTACAATTTCTTTACCTTGTAAAATTCCCTTACTTTTTTGATAATTTCATTTGATGACATAGTTGCCTAAAGGGCACAGATAGAAGTTTCTAATAACTCCAGCTTACTGTAAATAGTCTGGAGGGCCATCCTAGGATGTGCCAAAAGGAGGAAAAGATGGAAGAACATCAAAGACCAGTGAAACCATACAACTCCCTGCTCCTACCTTCAACATATCACAACTACAACAAAGCTTTTCTCAAAGAGGTCTATCCTTAAAAGACCTAGTGGCACTTTCAGGTAACTTCATTCACTAAAGCTTGTATAATACATATCAAGAATATGTTCTCGTGTGCCTCTTTAATCCCAAAAGGGTTTAGGCCATAAGATAGTAACGAACTTTCTCCAATGTCCCGTTTTGGTACGTAAACTTTAAAAAATATGATTAAACGTAATAACCTTTCATAAGGTATTCCAATATACATATTTTGATATGCTGTCATGTTAAAAAAAGTGACACGTGTCAGATTTTTTGGTATGACACATCAGAGTGTGCATATTGGAACAGTTTATGAAAGTTTGTTACAGTTTGTTAGGAATTAAACCTAACAGTTAGTACTGGTGGTTATAAGTTAGTACTGCTGAAGATTTATTGAAGAATACACTAACAGTACTAAGTCAGTTAGTACTGCTGGTATAAGCATTGGTACTGCTTATATTTTTGTAAACGTGTAAAAGGATAATTATAGAAAGGATTTAGTAGATATCTTTATTAATATAGATTATAGTTATCTTGTACAGAAATCCTTGGTGTATAAAAGGATTGCCTAGGTTAAAGTTTAGATATATAGATGAGTTTATGAGTTTTTGTGAAGATTCAAGGTTGTAAACCCTAGTACTAGCAAGAGTACTCGTATTATTGATATAATAATATTGAATCATTTTGGTTAAACAATTGTCTCTTGTTCATATACATAAACACTGTTCTATTCATTGATCATACATACAAATAATCTTCTAAGTGTTAACTAGTAAATTCCGCGTGCTAGTTAATATTACTCAAAGTATCTATCTAACACAAGGCGTGTGTTTAGATCCGGTCAAGTGGTATCAGAGACAGGTTCTGGTACTTTGAATTAGAAGATCCAAGACAAACTTTATCTATAAGGAAGATGGACATGGAGACAACAACCCAAACCAATGTTGCTGCAAAATTGCCAATTCTCAAACCTAATGAATTCGATATGTGGAGGCTGAGAATAGAGCAATTCTTCCAGGTGCAAGATTATGCATTCTGGGAGATCATAGAAGATGGGAACACATTCAAGCCTACAACCACTACAACTGTAGTTGAAGGTAGGACTGAAACAAAAGTGCAGACAAAGCCTATGACTACTGAAGAGAAGGCCCAGCACAAGAATGATGTTAAGGCAAGAAGCATGCTACTTATGACCATTCCTAATGATCAATTATTGAACTTCAGTAAGCTCAAGTGTGCCAAGACTTTGTTTGAAGCTATTGTTGCCAGATATGGTGGGAATGAAGCCACCAAGAAAACTCAGAAGACATTACTCAAGCAACAATTTGAGAACTTCTCAGATACAAGCAATGAATCACTAGATCATATGTTCAACAGGCTACAGAAACTAGTGAGTCAGCTTGCTATTCTTGGTATTAAGATACCTCAGGAAGATCTCAACTCCAAATTTCTGAGGAGTCTACCATCAGAATGGGCTATGCATGTGGTTGTATAGAAGAACAAGCCTGATATAGATTCCATGAGCTTAATGGATCTATATAGCAACTTCAAAATAGTGGAGCAAGATGTGAAGAAGGTTGCTGGAACAAGTTCAAGCTCAGGGAATTTGGCCTTTGTATCAACTCCCAGTACCTCAAGTTCAGAGGAAGAAGTTCAAGTTGCTGGAGCAGTTGGTACTGCTAGTCAAAATATTGGTACTGCTAGTACTTCAAGCAGTACTAATGGACTTTTGGATGAGAATACTTATTGTGCTTTCCTGACTACTCAGCACAATGGAAGTATGTTGACTCATAGAGACCTTCAAGAGATTAATGAAGATGATCTTGAAGAGATGGACATCAAGTGGCAGCTTTCTCTTCTTAGCACGAGGGCTAAGAGATTCTTGAAGAAGACTGGCAAGAAGATAATCATTAACAGCAATGATGTTGCTGGGTATGACAAGTCAAAAGTTGAGTGCTATAATTGCCATAAGAAGGGTTATTATTCAAGAGAGTGCAGAATGTCAAGACAACAAGATGGCAAGAACAAAGGCTTTGGAAGCAAGACCAGAGTTGTGGAAGTTACAGACTCAAGCTCAAAAGCTATGGTTGCCATTGATGGCTTAGGATTTGACTGGAGCTACATTACAGAAGAGGAAGCAGAAGCATCTATAGAGATGGCTCTCATGGCATTTTCAGATTCTGAGGTACAAGTTTCTGTTAGAGTTTTTGGAAAAATATTAAATCGTGTATGACTATAATCGAACCCGGGACTGAGGGATTGCACACTTTACGTATGAATGATCAAAGGAATAATTAATATATATATTATTATATATTTTAATTATTTGGACACGAAATATGAACTAACGGACATTAAAGTAATAAACAGAATTGACTAATGACTGTTAGTAAATAAAGGAGGGGGTTAAGTGTCAAGTTTTGGAACTTGAGGAAGTATTAGACTCAAACTTGGAGAACAAGTTTGGAGGCTATATAAACAACCTCAAGCTCTCAAAAAAGATCGACATAATAATAATAACCTAAAAAGGTCGGACGACTTATTATACTTAAATAAGGTCAAATCAACTTTATGAAGTGTGATGAATTGTACAGTGTCTATCTTTGACTAATAAGATATGCATCGTACACTTTATATGTTATTATACCACATGATATATTTTGCATATGTATTGTACATTATGTGCAAGATATTCTTACTTCCTTCTTGAATAATAGATTCAAGGTTTATTGAACAAAATAGTTTTGGTTTAATAATTGTGTTCATTCACTAGCATCAACCTTTGATCGAGTAATAGTACGTGTGTTCGAGAGCTCAGTAATATCTTACTTTAGATATTAATCATGGATTGTGGAACAAAAGGTAAGGGGTTCCACCTTAATCCTGTTTGTTCTTGTTTGATTGTTCTAGTGAAGGAGAAAGAAGATTTGATCCTTGTTCTTGCTAGGATCATAACGGTACGTTTCCTATTTAATATTCGGTAATACTTTATACATTTTAAATAGATCCTTGCTTCCGCTATTACGTGCTTTGATGTTTATGTTTATTTATTTATTTGAATGTCAAGATATCTAAAACCAACAGTGGCATCACGAGCCGTTTAACATGTAATTGTAATTATCGAAACACATAATAAAAATCAAATCTTGATTTGGATTTACATGTTTTTATTAGTTGATTATTTTTTAGGTTTTAATTCTAGATCTTGAAAAATAATTCGAACTATACAATTAGGGAGGGGGTTCGACCCTCTTTTATTAAAAAGTCAGTTTTGTAACCCTAATTAGGACATGTTTATGTGTTTATTTGAATAAAGGGTTACGTTCTTGGATGATCCATGATTTTTTCATGCAAAGAAATCATGGATTAGGGTTTGTTTTATTTGCTACATGTTTTAGATAAATCTAAAATTAGGGAAGACCTAATCTATTAAATTAATGAATCAGTTATGTGAAATGTGGTATTTAATTATTAAAACTTACGCGGTCAATTGTTGGCGTCTGTGGTCCATTGGGTACAATGCGCTCAAAAACCAATGGGAGTTTTCTTAATTATATACATAATAATTACACATATAGATTATTAATAGGATTTATCAAACGGTTTGCATGTGGCTATATGATTTAATTGTTAAGATTATATGCGTTATTTGTGTTTATTTAATTTTGTTGAAATTACTTGTCTTATTTGTTTAAATTGTTCATGAATTGTAAGCAAACAAGAGGGTAATTTTGGTATAAAAATTAAATGGACATAATAACTATGAAACCTTATGATGTGGTAAATTATTTATTGTCAAGTCTTATGTGCCGATAGTGGTTCGCTTCGCACGGCAATTTGCTCCCAGGCGAGACTAGCAGTTTAATAATTTACTACATATTTTTTATAAGACTTAGAATCAAAAACTTTTAATTGATTGATGCAACTGTACAAATGATCGAAGCGGCGGACCTAATTAGACAAACTATAAAGTGGGTATAAGGTTGGTACGCATTAAATTGTGACCTTAAAGAGACTCCATTCTGTCTCTCCGCTCGCCTGTGTGTCTAATTAGACTTACCAAGTACACCATTACATGTACGAAGCATCTTAAGGCAAAGTTGTAATTTTCTCAATGCCTTAATTAAAACTTTGTTGATTTAACTCTTAACAAATTGGTAATTAAAATGGTTTTGAAAACTTATGATACAAAGATGAGTGCATGCTTCTTCGTACATTTTTTGATTGTCACATCAAAATAAATACCCTATAAAATTTAAGTCACATGCTATCTAATTATAAGAGACACTTGAAGTTAATATCTGGCGTAAGTGAGACCTTGACACGGATATTAATGACAAGGTAAATTACATGCTTTTATTGCCAGCAGATCAACTGAGTGTAATAAAATTATGTGAATTTACATGTTTCTAAATTAGACGACTTAATTAAGTTATAAGTGAGACCTTGAGACTTAAAGCATGAGATGGGAAGAAACATGCTTACATTGCAAAATTATTTTTGGCAAATGTAATTCCCATAAATTTTGGAGTCGGAAAATTGTTTCGCGATTATTGTACGACAAGTTACCATCTTTTGTACTTTCACTGCTAGCAGATCAACTGATGTGGTGGAACTATGGAAAGTTGGATCCTACTTTTCAAGAAAATTAAATGGTTATTTTATATTTCCTGGGTAGTTTTCTTTTCTTGAAAAATTATTATCGAAAATATTAAAGTTGAATTTTGTAAATTCATTTAATGTATTAATGCAACGGTAAAAACCGTAAACGTGGGGCATTCTTTTAGTGGAAAATTTGATCTACACCCGTAGGGGTTTAGGCTAGAGTCAACTTTACTAAAAGAACAAACCAAGTCTACTTTCTTTGAGAAGAGTGAGGCTTAAATCCCATTCCTTTTCATAAATGAGAAGGATATGATGGGAAAATTAGAATTGTCTAAATTCTAAGTAATAACTCATAGCAAAATTTAATAGTTAAGATAATTGCACATTTTATGAGTTATTTAATTAGAAGCTAGACTTGTTACCGCAAAATTGGTAAAAGACAAACTAGCACACTTTGTCTAGTTGTTGTGCTTTGACCACTTTTGATGCTACATGCCATTGTGGGGATGGTAGTCAAATTAAGGAAGAAATTGCATGCCCAATTATTTCCAAGTTAATTGGATTAATGGATAGTCCATCATTCACAAAAGTAGAATACATTCTTTTAGTACCTAAGTAATTGTTACGTATGGGATTACTCAAAGGTGTAGGAAAGTAAATTGCACACGATTTGCTGTTACTGGTTATGAAACACTTATAATGTTGTCAAATCCAGTGGGAGCATAGTGTTGTAATTACTGAATAACATATATTCCTGTAATGATCTGTAATTCAGTGGGAGCTACAACTTGTTATCTTGGTAGTAACCCAGATTATCTCTAGAATGTCTTGAGATAATTATTTTCCAATTATAGACACTTGTGAGTTTAAGGATAGTCATGTGCGTTTCCTTACAAGACAAGTTGGTTCTATATCTACGAATATCTATGACACAATCATATTGATCACATTAAACAAACGCGTGACGTGTTGTTTATCTGATACACGATGTTGTTCCATGCACAAGTGGGAGAAATCTTAATTGTGTGCAAGCAACAACACAAAGGAATATGATTTAAAGGATTCTCTTGAATACAAGGTAAGAGAATTAATGTTCTAATGTGATTTATTCACATCTAATTTATAGAACACTTGGGATTAATATTTAGCGTAAGTGAGACCTTGACATAGATATTAATGACAAGGTAAATTACATACTTTTATTACTAGCAGATCAACTGATGTAATGAAACTATGTTAATTTGCAAGTTCTAAATTAGATCCTTATTAGAACAAGTGTCAATATGATAATGAGATTACTTCAAACTAAATATTTATGTATTATTGAAATGACATAAATAAATGAAGTAATCCAATACAACTTCAAAATTGAATGTTTATGTATTCTTGGAATCTCATAAATATATGAAGTAATAAATTAACTGGAAATACTATTGAAACCATATTGTGGTGTTCATGATTACTTTAGTTTTGTATATTTATATTTTATTGTAAAGATATAAATATGAAGTCTTTTAATTGTTACAAGACTTATAATAAAGTAAGACGTTAACGTGTTATGTTTTTTAATTAAGACATATACAAGAAGTCATTGAGTTAATCAATGATTTATAACGTAGATTGGGATTATAACAGTTTATGTCTTTTTGTTAAGACATGGACATGAAGTGACTTGGTTAAAAGTACTTATGTTATATAACATGCAATTGGCTTTGAAATTCTATTATACCATTAAGCTGATTTAGTTGGTAAATAGGTAAGCCAAAACAAAATATATTTATCTTACATATTGTAAGATTGTCTTACAATATTAATCCTAAATGAAATACATAATGGTTATGGTATGTTCAGTTAGGAAAATCAAACTCTTATTATATTGTTTGATTAAAGATAACTATATATTCTTTTCTTCCAAAAAGTTATCAAGGTTAGAAAATTGAGTATGCAATGGATATACTCAATTAGACTCCAACCTAGAAGATTAATAAGACACCATTTATTATGGAATGTGATGAATCACATTAAGTCTGAAAATTGAAGTTCAGAATTTGTTAAACTGCTTTTGAGTAGGTTATTAACAAACTTCATGTAAAGAACTGTCAATGTGTATTTGTAATATCCTAAAAGAGAACAATTTTGTGTTGCTCTACTTGCTAAGTATTTATGGATAGTCTATAAATTGTAAAAGGCAAGTGGGAGTTTTATCTTGGAAAGATAAACTTACAAGATACATGATCTTCTAAAACACACTAGCAAATGTCATGCTGAAGATTAACATGTAAATGTTAAATCTTAAGATGATGGAATTCTCATTCATAGATCCGCAAGGATATCTCAAATATTTGAATAATATGTTGAGGATTATGAGTTACAGGATTATAGTAAACTTGTTGATAAATTGCAAATGTTGAATTTGGCAAATTACTCATACTATGAATGCTTAGATGCAGTCCAGGAAGATAACTAGTTTTGGAAACTTAGCTAATCTTGAACTCTATAGTTACACTATAGAATGATGATGAGTTTCTACAAAGAAATAAAAATCCTAGAGATTTAAATTCCTGTGTAGAAATCATAATGGACAATTCTGTGTACATATTTAATGTATGAAAAGATTATCAAACACACTTAAGCAATTAACTGTGATTGGAATTCTTTCTAAGCACATTAAATGTATAAAGATTATGATTGTCATTCTTAGTTTCATTTATATGAAATTAACAATGGAATATCAAAAACTCTTTCTTGAGTAATTACTTGTGCGAGGACGATAAGTAATTGAAAGGAGTATTTGAGTTCAAATAATCTTTGGAAGTATACAAAGTGCAATCATTTATTAATGGATTAATGCATGCATCTAGGAGATACACTTATGTTTGATTATTAAATCATAGTTTTGATTTATAATTAAAATAAGACAATCTCTTAATATTCCTAAAAGCTAGTGGGAGTGTTATATTTATTTTCTTATTTCATGTATGTTGTATAACATATAGGAAGAAGCATTCCATTAACATTAAATGTTAAGTATTATTTTGGAATGAAACTTCATTATGGAAATTTAGAAAATAAACATACGACCTTGGAATATATGTTTATTGTTATAAACATAAGCGGTAAAATTATTGATTCTAATAAACATGATTATACTATTAGAAAGTCTAGATAGATACATATCTTTGAAAAGATATGACATGAATAAATCTGAGTTTGACGCAAGGATTTTTCATGTACATCATGTTGTATGTTGTATCATGCTTGATGAAAGATGATTTGACAACATTAATATCTAAGTGAAAGTTATTAGATAACTAAATGTAATGGATATGGTTAGATTTAGAATTAACATCCTCATCCTGGAATAGCTCCTGAATTCTAAATAAGAACCATATGGCAATTGTTGCGTAATTGATATAGCCGACAAATCTTGAAAGATTGGAAGGTATCAAACATTACACATTGGATATTAAAGTTTACGGGATTTTAAAGAGCATATTGTTGTTTGCATACAATGATGCTGATAAGATTGAGATGACACTCAATACTAGTCATGGTAGGATTTCATTCTAGTTAATGGCCATGTGTACTAGTTATGCTTAACTGTAAGCATAGTTGCATTTTACATTAATGAATTAGAATACTTTAAACTATAAAAGGTTTGATAGTTTGCTTGTCATAAATTCGTGGTTGAGGATGTCACGTATTTTATGAAATATTATGTGGCATTATCAAGATAATTGATAGCACACATACAAGAACTTCATTAAATTGAATTCTTGAAATAAGTATTCTCAAAATTCCCATAGATCAAAATTAGTTGATTTATGCCTTGTCAACAAGTATGTTTGATATGACTTGAGGCATAATTCATTAATAAGAATTATCATGCATTGATCTATTTTAGTGTTTGGATAATGGGATGTTATTGAACAGTTATTATTTTAATGAAATAAAATAATGGTTATGTTTATTTATCATTTTCTTAATAATATATCATATTTTTGCATGTTTATATCCTTGAATATATTTATATATTCTAAACTGTCCGTTGCCGGTTAATGATATGGGAATGTCATTAAATTAAGGTAAATCTGAGTATTGGTATAATATACTTGAAAGTATATTGATGCATTGTCATACCAATTTCACATGATATTCAAATTGTTTGAGTATAGGACCAAATCCCGCCACATGAGTTTACTTTATGGATCTTGTCATTAAGTAAATCATGAGTATATAGTTATCCACAGACTTGAGATGCCAGATAACTGTCATGCATGTAGTGCATTTCTTTGATTCAATCTAACGCTATACGTAACGGGTAGCTATACGGATTATTTTGGGAAGCGTTGCGAAGTGCATGTGTTATGCTCGTAGTCAAGATAGAATTTGTTCCTTCAAACTGTTTGAAGTTTAATACTGCTGGGCCCCTCGTAGGGTTGGCAAGATGTTTGCGTGGCCACGCCCAAGATCTCCCCTGAATATGTTCAGAAGATTTGGTAATCTTGCTCAATCATAAAGAACGAGAAACAGAATTATTAATAAAGAGTGACTTAGATCCATATCTTTATTAATGTGGTATTAGAAACAAAAGGATGTCTATGATGATTTATCATCGAATGGTTTTTTCCAGGAGAACCAACACCCGAGTTGTTCTGGGGGCATTGGCATGTTGCTAGACGCTAACCAATGTCATTACCCTTTTAATAGATTTCCAAGTGGGAGCTGTTAGAGTTTTTGGAAAAATATTAAATCGTGTATGACTAGAATCGAACCCGGGACTGAGGGATTGCACACTTTGCGTATGAATGATCAAAGGAATAATTAATATATATATTATTATATATTTTAATTATTTGGACACGAAATATGGACTAACAGACATTAAAGTAATAAACAGAATTGACTAATGACTGTTAGTAAATAAAGGAGGGGGTTAAGTGTCAAGTTTTGGAACTTGAGGAAGTATTAGACTCAAACTTGGAGAACAAGTTTGGAGGCTATATAAACAACCTCAAGCTCTCAAAAAAGATCGACATAATAATAATAACCTAAAAAGGTCGGACGACTTATTATACTCAAATAAGGTCAAATCAACTTTATGAAGTGTGATGAATTGTACAGTGTCTATCTTTGACTAATAAGATATGCATCGTACACTTTATATGTTATTATACCACATGATATATTTTGCATATGTATTGTACATTATGTGCAAGATATTCTTACTTCCTTCTTGAATAATAGATTCAAGGTTTATTGAACAAAATAGTTTTGGTTTAATAATTGTATTCATTCACTAGCATCAACCTTTGATCGAGTAATAGTACGTGTGTTCGAGAACTCGGTAATATCTTACTTTAGATATTAATCTTGGATTGTGGAACAAAAGGTAAGGGGTTCCACTTTAATCCTGTTTGTTCTTGTTTGATTGTTCTAGTGAAGGAGAAAGAAGATTTGATCCTTGTTCTTGCTAGGATCATAACGGTACGTTTCCTATTTAATATTCGGTAATACTTTATACATGTTAAATAGATCCTTGCTTCCGCTATTATGTGCTTTGATGTTTATGTTTATTTATTTATTTGAATGTCAAGATATCTAAAACCAACAGTTTCTATGTATTCTAAATCTTGTGATGCATTAAAAGATCTAGAAACTCTTAAGAAAAGATATGATGAACAAAGAATAGAGCTAACCCAGACCAGTTTTAATTTAGCAAATCATAAGAGGGCTTTAGCTGTGTTAGAAGAACAAATTGTTCATTATAAAGGTAATGAGTCTAAGTTTGCTGATGATATGATTATACTTAAGAGAGACTTAATGTTTAGAGATAATGAAATTAGTGTGTTAAAACATGAGATGGAAAAGTTGAAACAGGCTAAAGAAAACATTCAAATGAGTGTAGACACATTAGAGTATGCATCTAAGGGTGTTAGTAAGATAATTGAATGTCAAATCCTCAACAAAGCTAAGTCAGGACTAGGGTATAAGTCAATTCCACCTCCCTATAGAGGAATTCCCACACTCCCAGTCATTGACCTAGAACACACAGGTTTAGAGGAATTTCAACTACCCAAAATGGAATATGGTCCAAAACCTAAGGAGAATGTGGTAGTAGATAAGCCTGTAGAAGTAAGTTTTGAGAGTGCAAGTGATAAATCACTCTCTGAGGACAAATATCCTCTGATAGGTCCTCAAGTAGAGAATCAGATGCTCCAACCATAGAGGATTGGACTTCTGACGATGATGAAAGTGATCAGGTTAAGGCTAAACCTGATAATGCTAAGATAGGAGGAACAAGGATTCCTAAGGTGGTCAAAACTGAGACTGTTAGGCCTAAAACCAATGCTAAACCATTTAGACCAACAGTTAGGTATGCTGAAATGTATAGAACCACAAACAAGCCCAGAGGTAACCAAAGGAACTGGAACAACCTCAAGTCTCACCAACTAGGTGATGACTTTGTTTTCTATAGGAAAGCTTGTTTTACATGTGGTAGCTTTGACCATCTTGCTGCTTATTGCAACAATAGAGTAACTAGGTGTTCAAGTCCTAGGGTGAACTCAGTAAGACCTCCCATTCACCCTACAAATGCTAGAATGATACCTAGATCAGTTCTTTTAAGGTCTGGACCAAGAGCAGTTCATACTGCTAGACCAGACATTCATACTGCTAGGCCATTTACACCTGTTTACCCAAGACCAACAGTTCAAGGTGCAAAAACAACTTTTAAATCAGCACCAACAACTGTTAAGAGGCCCTTTAATAATAAAGCAGTGTTAAACAAACAAGTTTGGAAACCAAGAGTACAAACCACAAAGCCAGCAGTTCATACTGCTAGCCCAATAGTTAGTACTGGTCATCTTAATCATATTGCTAAGGGAAATATGGGAAATGGTGTTAATGCATCAGCATCATGGGTTTGGAGACCTATCAAACCTAATGGTACTTCAATTGTTTTAAAGATAATGAATTATGTTGATGCTAGAGGCAAACCTAAGTCTGTAATGGTTTGGGTTCCACAAGGAAATTAATTCCTTGTTTGGGTGCAATGTTAGTCATATGCTTATATTGTTGTGAGACAAGTGCTTTGCACCTTGTTTCCTTGTTTTTGGACTAACAAATTGCAGGTATGGATGATGAGCACAAAGGAATTACAAGTGCTTTATGTTTTGGACTGAATGGTGTTTTGGAGTTTAGTGTGTGATCTGTGCACACAACAAATGGTTATTGGTTCACCATGTCTAACCCACATAAGAACCAACTAGTCCAGAGCAAACGGTTTCTGGTAAAGACTAATCAAATCCGTTTATGGTTGACAATTTACCAAAAATTGTATGGTTATCAACTCACCATATCTAACAGTGAAGAGTTGGCTAGTCAAATCCGTTGATAGCTGATAGTTTGCTAAAAATATATGTGTGTTATAATGCTTCAAATTCATATAAGTTAATACTGTTCTTTGAAAATCTTTGATAATGGTTTGTACTGCTAGTGCAAAGTTTGTACTGCTCAACTAGCCGTTGGTACTGTTGTGTCAGTAATTAATTTTGGTGTAAAAACTAGCCATTGGAAGTTTGTTGCGATTTTTACTGATTAAATTATGGTTTTTAAGGGATCCTCTTCTAGATATTTTAACTTTTATTCTATTATAATCTTATCCTAAAATAAAAGTTAACTTATTCTTTAAGTCGGTCAAATACAAACCCTAATTCTCTCAATAATATCTCATCTCACTTTCATCTTCTACTTTCTAACCTAAATTTTCACTATTCACCACAGTCAAATCAAATTTTTACTGAGAATATTATGGCTAATTTGGAATTTATCAAGACGCACAACCAGGTTGCTTATTTGGAGAAAACAGAGGAAGGGGATGGACCGAAATTTTATGAGATTGTGGACTTCTTGAACGCGTCTCATATTAGGTATGCTTTAACAGTTTCCCCTACTCTTATTGTCTCTCATATCACACAGTTTTGGCAAACTGCCATTGTCAAAATTAGTGAAGAGGAAGACATAGAAATTCACTCCAAAGTGGATGGCATATCTTTTGTTGTTACCGAATCTACACTTAGGAGACATCTTAAGTTGCAAGATTCAGATGGTATCAACAATATACTAAACACTGAGATTTGGCAAGAAATTTCCAGAATGAGGTATGATACATCCAATCAAAAACTCACTTTTCAAAAGGGATGTTTCTCCCCACAATGGAGATTTCTAATACATACTCTCTTGCATTGTTTAAGTCCCAAAAGAACATCATGGAAGCAATTCAGTAGAAATATTGCTATTGCCCTCATATGTCTGTCAACAAACAAGGTTTTCAATTTTTCAAAATTTATATTTGAGAGTATGGTTGCAAATGTGAAAAGTAAAACAAAATTTCTTATGTATCCAAGATTTGTTCAAAGCTTTTTGAATAAGAAAAGGAATTTGCTTAGGCAACATAAAGACATTTTTCCTACTCCTAGCCTACAATCAAAAGTTTTTCAAAATATGGCTATGGCTAGTAGATTATTTAATGGGGTAAAAATACCTCTATTTCCAGAGATGATTCAAGTTGATCAGGGTGAAGGGTCAGTAAACCCAACTGATCCCCAACCAACACCCATTCCAGTTCCAGAAATAACCCAACCACCCCCAATTATCACAACCTATAGGAGAAGGTCTACACCTAGTCTAACTAGAGTGGAAACTGGACCCTTGCCCAATGACTCACCTCTCCTAGCAGGTAACACAGCTAGAAGTGCTGAGGGCAGAACTAAACTTGATGAATTGACGGATCTTTGTACCAAGTTATCTGCACAAGTAAAATCTCTAGAGGATGATCTGAAAAACCACAAGAACAACTTTGCCAAGGTGTATACCAAATTGACTCTCAGGGTAAAGAAGTTGGAAGATCAGCTAAAGAGGAAAAGATCAAGAGTGGTGATAGATGATGATTCTTCAGATAGTGACTCAGATGATTCAGATGATGATGGTGGTGATTCTCCCAAACAGGGGAGGAAATCTGGGAAAGAACAAGGGGATAAGAGATTTGAAACTCAGGGGAGGCATGAAGAAGGTACTGCTATTGGAAATGGTGATACAGATATGGGTGAACAAGATCAAAATCAAGATACTGCTCAGAATGTTGAAGAAGCAGTACAAACTGCTGATGTTGAAGAACAAGCAGTACAAACTGCAGAGACAGAACAAGAAGCAGTACAAACTGCTAAAGACAAGGGCAAAGGAATTTTGATTGAAGAAGAAGAGCCTCATCAGAAGAAAAATTTTAAGCCAAGAACTCAGATGCAAATAGATCATGATGCTGAAGTGGCTAAGAAACTTCAAGAGGATGAAGAAGCAAAAGAACAATCTCAAATAGATCTTGATGTAGAGTTAGCAAAGAAGATGGCTGAGGATGATTTAGATGATGTGTTTGAGTTTATGGAGAAAACAAGATTAGAAAAGATGGCTTCAAATGCTGAGATGGATCAAGAACAATTTAATGAACAGCTACAATACTTATTAGACTCAGATCCAATTGTGAGAGCACAAGGAGTACAACTTCTTAAAGATGAGAGTTTGAGCTCAGAAGAAAAGTCAGCAAAGCTTACTGAATTCATTTTGAAGAAGAATAAAGAAGTTGCTTGGAGCAATCTTATGCAGAGGATAAGAGAAAGACAAAGTAGATGTTACAAAAAGAAGATGCCTACTTATAAAGAACATATCAGCTTCATGAAGAGTTATTTGAAAAATCAAGCATTGTGGAAGCAAAATTACTTTAAAGGAAGATCTGATGCTGAAATTGAACAAGCTTACTATGAGGCTTATGCAAGAATCAACAAGTCAAGTGCAACAGATTTTGTGATTGATACTGGACATGGAAAAGAAGAGAATTGAAAAGCAGAAGTTTTGGAGTCTGACACATCAAAGAAACAAAAGACTGATACTGAAGGGTTAACTGATGAACAACTGAAAAATATGATTGTGGTAGTTCCTGAATCCACAAACATCAAACCTCTACAAGCAAAACATCCTATTATTGATTGTGAAGTATTTACTGAAAGAAGAATGAAAGGATGAAAAGTTATCAGAGTTGGTGGAATAACTGAGGAGTATAAGCTTTTTGAAGATATGCTCAAAGGATTTGATAGGGAAGATCTCAATCAGTTGTGGAATTTAGTACAACAAAGATTCAAAGTTGCAGATCCACTTGAAGATAAAGATAAAGAGCTATGGGTACACTTAAAGAGGATTTATGATCCAAATGGTGGTGAAGCTATATGGAGGTTTCAAGTTCCAATTAAAGATGTTTCATGGAAGCTTTTTGATACGTGTGGTGTACATAGAATTTCTACCAAGGATGGGATAGAAATATATATGTTGGTTGAAAAAGACTATCCACTCAGAACAGCTGTGTTGGTTACTTTGGTATGTTGAAGACTAGAAGTTGAAGCAGAATCAGACATGGCAGATGTGTTAGTCAAAAGAATGTTTGATCTTGCAGAACAGAGAAAAGCCCAAACTAAGAGATTGACATGGTAAATGTTTGGAAGAATCCCCACATCATGGAGATGAAGTTTAATTCGGAAGAAACTTAGTGATTTGGAAAGAAATCATAAGTTTAGGGGAGGATTGTTAGGAATTAAACCTAACAGTTAATACTGGTGGTTATAAGTTAGTACTACTGAAGATTTATTGAAGAATACACTAACAGTACTAAGTCAGTTAGTACTGCTGGTATAGACATTGGTACTGCTTATATTTTTGTAAACGTGTAAAAGGATAATTATAGAAAGGATTTAGTAGATATCTTTATTAATATAGATTATAGTTATCTTGTACAGGAATCCTTGGTGTATAAAAGGATTGCCTAGGTTAAAGTTTAGATATATAGACGAGTTTATGAGTTTTTGTGAAGATTCAAGGTTGTAAACCCTAGTACTAGCAAGAGTACTCGTATTATTGATATAATAATATTGAATCGTTTTGGTTAAACAATTGTCTCTTGTTCATATACATAAACACTGTTCTATTCATTGATCATACATACAAATAATCTTCTAAGTGTTAACTAGTAAATTCCGCGTGCTAGTTAATATTACTCAAAGTATCTATTTAACACAAGGCATGTGTTTAGATCCGGTCACAGTTACTCATATTTTTTGAAGTTTCTGTACCAAAATAGAACATCGCATTAAAGTTCATTGCTATTTTATAGCCTAAACCCATCCGAAGATATATACACATGTATAAAACACTATCCTCTTATCAAAGTTTCAATACAATATATTGATTTTGTTGTCCTTCAGATATCTATGACCGATAACATAGAGGTAGCAGAATGGGTGGGTTGGGTAATGGGTCAGAAGGGGTACTTTTATGTATGGTTCAGGTTGATCCGAACCACTAATTGTATATAATTAGCTGGTCAAATATAATTACATTATTCCAATTATAATCTTTTATTTTTAGTAAACTGATTTAGGAGGTTTTAAGCATTTACAGTGCAATGTGGGCAACTTTTTGTCCCGTTGGACACGTAAATATATAACATACCCCAAATTGACCCATCAGCCAATGGGTTGAAATTGCCACCTCTATCTAAATAATGTTCATTTAAGTGTCTGCCTAATTCAAATTCTTGCATTTACTTTGCAATAATATATTTCAGCATATGAAGCAAAGAAGATTATAAGAGTTCACATTGTCCATCAACAATAAACTAATAGAAGTTTGCATATGTACCTTGTATGTAGGTGGGCATACTCTAGGTTTCTCGCATTGCTCATCATTCAAAAACAGAATCCACAACTTCAACTCCACAATGGATGTTGACCCGTCAATCAGGCCTTCATTTGCTGAAGTTTAAGGAGCACTTGACCAGCCAAGAACAATGCAAAGAATGCAGGTGTTCCAATGAATCCTTCTTCAACAAGTTTTGATAATACATACTACAAACTCATCTTCCAACGAAAGGCTTTATTCTCTTTAGACAAAGCTCTGCTTGATTCCCCTAAAACTAAAAATCTGGCAATGAAGTTTGCAAGCTCAAAAGATGCATTCACAAAGGCATTTATAAAGTCCATGATCAAGATGAGTAGCATTACAGATGGCCAGGAGGTCAGAAAGGACTGTAAGGTTGTAAACTAGACTATCAACAAGACCTACGAGTATATGCATAACATATAAGGGGGCTCTGGTGCACTATGGCCAATCGCTTTATGAGTGTCGAGAAGGCGTCTTCCCAAAAATATGACACGGTCATATTAAATTTATTACAAAAAAGTTCATGTTCATGATAAATTGAAGATTGGTTACATCCGGCTTAGGTACCTTTATAAACATTGAACACGGGAGGAAAAACAAGTAGAATAAAATCTAATAGAAAACATATTTAAAAGTAAAATATGGCAAAACAATCATCCACAAAGAAACAACCCTCTACCAACGGTAAACTGTAAACAACAACTCCTGGAGCGATACATCGCTATAATCCTAGAAGCATAAGATATATAAAATGCTTGACACCACACCCGAGCTAATCACCTTAGCGAACAGTTGACTACCAAAACATGCCTTTTAAACGCGGTTAAGATATAAATGTGATGGAATCACAATCAGAACCTGTGTTTTCCTCATCAAGATCATCGATATCCTCCCTTGATTTTCCAAGCGCAATCCTTTGTAACTTTCTACGGGTATCATGATAAATGTTACTTTTCATATCTTTTTCTGAATTTTATTGATAAGAGTAAGATATATGTTTCCGTTTTCTAATGTGATGCAACCGTTCAGCAGCTACCAGTATAGGAGTTGCTTCAACTTCTGTGTCTTGAGTCCTACTAACAGAACTCTCGTCTGTGTTTGGGCCAGCCTTTAAAAATGAGTTATCTAAGTCCAAATTTTTATTTGAAAAGGCCATCACCATTAATGATTCTAACAGTAAAAGAGTAAGTAATAACCATATAGCATCTTACATTCAAGTCTACTTTTGACATAAATAATATGTTTGTGAAGTATATGTAGGAAAAGGGGTACATATATCTTCCATAAAAAATGACCAAAACTATCATGTCAAGATACACAAGTGATAATCAATATGAGAAGACAAAAATGGGATCGATTCAGAAGTTAAGGGTATAACTATATGACACAGATTTAACCAATAACATATCGAAAATTTAGTTGAAGAATCTTGGACATCCACAATAATAACAGGGTTAGAAAGAAACTAGCAGAAGATAAAATTCAATCATGCTTGTATTTCGTGACACACCACCTAACTGCAACTATTTATTGCTTGTCTGCAATAAATCCATTATAACACTAATGCAAAACTCGAAGTTATATCTGACATATTAATATTCATTGATACCTAAGAAAGTGTGATTCCAAACGTCATTATAATTCTTAAACCTTTGTAACCATAAATTGGAAAATGACATAGTGATTGTAGAAAGTTGTGGAAAGTCTAAACTCTATTTTAAATCAAAGGATAAGAAAGAGAGAAAAATATCAAATAAGTAGGAAAAAGTACATTGGGGTGTCTGATGCCTCATATGTGAAATAGATTTCAGAAGTTTAATGCCTAACATATCCTAGTAACAACCATGCTTGCTATTCGTTATATAGCAGCCTCTTTATTTAACCTCTTTTATGTTCCTCCCGGCGCTTTCTCTTTCTATACTTATTAGTTCCAAGCATGATCACTGAGATTAGGAAAACAAGTATGATGCTTGTAAACAGTCTACCACGGCCACCAATCCCATGACTCATCTTCTTTTTTCTGAAGACCATCAAGTAAAATATTTACTATGATCAAACATGCAGAAGCAAAAACCAGAAAAAGTAAAAAATAGTGAAGGTGTTATGAATTAACATCAACATACCTGCAATAGTGTTTAAGATGCAATTCCACGAATCTTAAAGAGATTATGAAACAAGCACTATTCTAAAGGCTGGTTTATGTGATACAAATGGTTCTGCTTCACGAAAATGGGCAAGACTATTTATGCACATAGTATGTTACACAAAGGCGGAGTTCTGAAACAGAAGGGGCTGACTTCTAATACACTAATGCCCCGTTTACTATATACTAGCCGAGTACCCGCGCCTACCGGCAGTGGTGTCTAGTTTTCGATAAAGTTTTGGCGATAAATAAAATTTTAAAAAAATTGTTCTTCTAGCGTTAGGGAATCTTTTTATGAAAGCATGGTTTCCCAAGGCGGCAATTATAGCGTTAATTTGTTTGTGTAGTAGGTGTTGACATTGTTTCCCGATGCATCAATATGTGTGTGCACATTTTCTTTTTTTAGTATGTGGTTTGGAGGTAAAGGTAAGGTAACCAAGCATACAACAATGCCAAATAACTTTAATTATGAGTACCGCGCATAGGCAATTTATAGTCTCCGATTAAATCATGTTGCGTTAACCCGTACGTACGTGATTTCATTATTTTCTTTGCGGTTGTTAGAAGCATATGGTCATCGTTGGTTAATGATGGAGTGAATAAATCATCATTGAATTATGGCGTCCTTCACAAGTCCATCATTCATTGACGACAATATAAAAAAAAATATCTAGTTTTTATCTCATAATAATACTATATGTTTTGGTATGCGATGTGAACAATACTGTTACATATCCTCACAAGACTTAAATGTATGTTCAAATAATATGTCCTTGTAGATTAACCCTTAACAGCCATGGTTATGACTTATGATACTATGGTCATACTCATACATCAGTAGTATTTTATGTTAAAATGACAAGGGTTTCGTTAACTTGTGCGATTAGACGATTCATTATAATGGTTTACACATAAGTTTAAAACTTTTTAAGAGAGGTTTATAAATTTATAAAACATAGTGAGTAACCATGTTTGACTTTAATAATGTTACGAAGTTTACCCTTAGAGCACAAGGTATGTTAACGCAGAACCGCGTTAAACCTTGACTTTCCTCGCGTTAAACCTGCGTGAACAATGCCCCGATCCTGCGTTAAAGGGCTGCGTTAATCCTTTAACGCAGCGTTAAACGTTGATTTGAATAAAAAAAATAAAAAATAAAATAAAAATCACTTTCACCCCCTACAACGGCTATATATCCGTTGCATTTAAAAAAAAAAAGTTTCATTTTATCCCCCTCAACGGATTTAAATTTTTAAACGGCTAGTTTGCCTAAAAAAAATTCAAAACCATTTTCCCACCACTATAAATACCCGATTAACACAACATTTTTTTTCAAACTTTCACAACTCAATCTAATCTATCATATACTTCCATTTTTAAAAAAACAATGTCGGGATTTAACAACGACGATAGTTTCATGAATCTCCTCGGTGGGTGTAATAACCCAAACGCGAGTTCATCTTCAAACCCGAATGCGGGTTCACCATCACCCAACAACTCTTTCCCTAACCCACTCAGCTTGTCGAGCCAAGAACTTTACCTACAACATCAACAAATGCTATATTGGGAACAAAGGCAACAAAACACACTAAGCACCAATTTCCAAAATTTACAATTCTCACAACAATCACAACATTCATAAACCGAAACACATGAAGTTCCCGAAACACCTACGTCTCCTTCAAAGCCATTCAAACGGGGTGGTAAATGAAAGGAAAAGGAAAGGAAATGGATAGTTTTGTGTTCTTGAGTTTTTTTTAAAGGAGGAAAGGGAAGTGTAAAGGAAATAGGGAGGAAGTTTTGTTAAGTAAATCTTCCTCTCACTTTTGGGAGGAAAAGGAACCGTATGTTGTGTAAAGACTAATATACCCTTTTTAAAAGATTTGACATTAATAACTAAATGGCATATATGTAATTTGACCAAGTTATTTTCCTTTTTCTCACACTCAAAAACATAATTATAATAATTTTTTTTTCCTTTACTCTTTCCTCTATCTCAAGAACATAACAACTAATACTTACTTTCCTTTTCTTTTCCCTTTCCTATTCTTTTCAATTTCCCTTCACTCAAAACTCCATAACTGAGCGTAAGGGGAAAAAAAAAAAAAAAAAAAAAAAAAAAAAAACTCACACTCGTAAAAAAAAATTACAGATTTATAGAAAAGAACTCCTAAGAAAAACCAGACTTGCAAGAACTATTTTTATTAAAATAAAAGTACTCAAGAAACCCCATATTTGTAAAAACCTTAAAAAAAAATCAAATTTATAATAAAAACTTGGAAAAATAAACTCAAGAAAATCAGATATATAAAAAAAACTAAAAAAACGCAGATTTAATCTAAAAATAATTAGATTTAAAACAATAAAACTTAAACCCGTAAACAACTAAAAAAAGCTTATGATAAATTGGTTTTCGGAAAATCTTTTAAAAAATCCGACATGTTTAAAAAAATCTGACATAATATAAGACATATTTTCAACAGTTTGCACAATCAACAAACCTTATTTTAAGTAATATGATGTACACATTCTAATGAATTTTTAGTTTTAATAGTTTATATGCAAAATTTATCAAAAATTTACCAACAAAATTATATCAAAGCCAACAAATTATAAGAAAATATAACAACAAATTATAAAAATCATATTACAAGAAAATTCATAAACCAAGACAATATTAGGGTGTTGGCATCGCCCACTAGACCACACGGTACGGGACCGGTCATGCGCGGGAACACCGCCGCCGACCCAAAAAACCACAGGACAGGAGAGAAACACGGCACCATCTCACGCACGGTACCAAATGAAATATAACCGTTGAATCGAACGTTGGAGGCAACGGATAGTTTTTTTTATTATATAAACACTTCATTTTTCAAAACAAACATCACACACAATCTCAAAAAAAAATACCAACCTCCAAAAAATAATACATACCGAAAAAATTATACGTGACGCCGGTACCGCAATCTCGCCAGTTCATATTCGGGATCCTCCGATCCAACCACATGAGTATGGAACTCATCAGGTAGGCTTCTCAAAAACTTCATGTTGAGATCTTCCTTGGCTATCTCAACACCCAACACAGCTAACTGACTGACAAGCTTATGTAATCTTGAGAACAACTTATCAAGTGATTCATTGCTATTTGAACTAAAGTTTTCAAATTGTTGTTTTAGAAATGTCTTCTGTGTTTTCTTGGTAGTTTCATTACCACCAAACCATGCACAAATCCCTTCAAAAAGAGTTTTTGCATCTGGATACTTGCTAAAGGATAGCATTTGTTCACCAGGAATGGTCATAAGCAATAAGTTCCTTGCCTTTTGATCATCCCTCTTCTGTATCTTTTCATCATTGTTAGCTGGTCCAGTATTCCTTCTCCTTTCAGTTTTGCCATCAAGAATAATATTTTTATAACCTAGTGTAAATGAATCACCATACAGAATGATATCCCAAAGAGCATAATCTTGAACCATGAAATATTGCTCAATTCTCAACCTCCATAACTCAAACTCATTCTGTTTGATCATGGGCAACTTTGCAGCAACATTTGTAGCAGTATCTTGTGCATCCATTTCTATTTATTCTTCTTCTAAATCAATAATATCAGCCTTGCTCTGATACCACTTGTTAGGATTTCTCGAACACACTATAAGGTGGTTAAACCTTTGCAACTTTGTTTGTATGATATATTGAGTGAATATGATTAAGTATGCGGAATCTACTTAATCACACTTAGAAGGTTATTATGGTTATGGAAATGGAACAGTTATGTTTGTTATATGACAATGAACAATGAAAGCTTATCACCAAATGATTCAATATTATTAAGATAATAATACGAGTGATCTTGAGTTATCACTAGGGTTACAACCTTGAATCTTATGTTTCTATAACTTGTGATATTGTTTGTGTTTGTTCTTTGTTCTTAACAGTTATTACAATTGGAAGTTACTTGTGTCACTTGATAACTAGAACTAAACTAAGATCTTCTTTTATAGTCCAAGAAGATCTTTACAATTATGTTAAGTCTTGTCAAACTTTATCGAGCTACTTGATAGCTAATGTATGTCAGTAACTAAGATACAACATGTATCTAAGTTTATAACTTGTTCTGAGAATATAAGATAAAGACTGAGCACATGGGGTAAGATATTATCTACCGTGTATTGTTGACTTTCAGTCAACCAGACTTAATATCTTCAGCAAGCAGACTTAACTCTGTTAGTCACCAGAATTAACACTTGACTTAACCACCAGACTTAACTTCAACGACCAGACTTAACCAGCAGATAACCAGCAGACTTAACTTTGGAACTCACCAGACTTAACTCTACTGCTACCAGACTTAATCACTTGAGAGATTTTCCCGATACTTAAACTTCAGAATATTTAATTCCCAACAATCCTCCCCTAAACATGTGAATCTATTTCAACATGTTTTCTGAATTAAATGAGGAATTGTAAAGATCTTTCAAACACTTCATAGTCAGACCCTTGGACTGAACTTTCTTCTATTCTGAAAGGTTAATATCTAACTCCGTAACTCATCTGCTTTCTGATCTTTGACTTCAACAATATCAATACACATCTTCAGGCTTCATTCATTGCCCTAAAAGATGGTGCAATTTCCTTGGATGGAGGAATTATAAGAGGCAATGGTGTTGTGTATCTTGGATGATTGTTTCAACAAGTGAAATCATCTATCAGCATGCCTTTGCAAGTGATGAACAAACGTAGTGAACTGAAATTGAAACTGAAAGCTCTCTTCCTTTGACCTAGATAGAACTTTCTCCTTTGGAATGCTTCATCCCTTCTAAATATATATAATACTCCAGAATCAGCTCTATTCTTGTCATTTTCAACTTCCATGTCATCATCTTGTATGCTCTTGGTTTTTCCTCCCTTTCATTGGTTAATCTTCCTTGGGCTTTATTTCCTCCCCTGAGATGCAAATAACATTTCCTCCCCTGTTTGGAAGATCTCTCACAATGTACCAAAATATTTCTTTCCCCGTCATCTGAGCTATCAATTGGAACTTGTTATCAGACAATGTTGTACATGTAGCCATCAATTCCTTAAGAGTTTAATTTGCTGCCCTCATCACTTCTAGTTGTGTTAACTCCTATGAGAGGTGATTCATGGGGCAATAACTCATAATCCATCATTTGATGGTTTTCTGAGTCATTTTTATTCCAAAAATCCTTTTAAGAAAAATTTTGACTTATAGCAGTATGCATATGATTTTATTATAAAAAATCATACTGCTTTCAACCATTTTGAAGGGATTAAGTGTATAACAGACACTTAATCAAAATTTCAGTTTAAAGCAACCTCTGGTTGTGTGAGAACCAATGTTTTCAGTTATAAATAACTGCCTGTGTAAAGATAAACCTATTCAAAAGGCTTTCTTGACAGGGTTTCCAGCTCATAGCAATTGTTGCCTCTAACACAAGTGTTAGATTCACTTTTACTAGCTGTTCTTTCTATCAGATGTCCTTAGACTTGCTCATTATACTTAAAAGTATAAAATGATAGAAAGTGAGTTGAATCAGTTACTTTCTGATCAACTAAGTCATCAATTCAATGTGAAATATGATAACCAGGTTTCAAGAAAGATGTTTTAAAGAATTAATTAACTTAGGTGTGAACCTTTGTTAAGAATTCCCAAACTCGGTCCATCATAAACCTGTTATGGCAGCAACTAGAACACACTCTGCTGCTTCCATTTCATTTGAAATTTCCTTTGTGTTCAAATGATCATACCTGAAATAGTTAGTCTAAAACCAAGAGAACAGAGTACAAAGTACTTGTCTTATATTAGAATAAACATATGACTAACTGTATGAAATAACACAATTTTAAAGTAATAGTTAGTACAAATTTACAAAGACAACAGTACAAACAAAAATTTAACTACCAGACTTAAATGGATAACCACCAGAATTAACTGAGTAATCACCAGAATTAACCACACTAGTATACAAAAACACATAGATTGAAAATTTTAAGTATTAAGCATTCCAATACTTGCTACCATGTACTGAAACCTTCCAACATCAAAAGCTTTTGTTAGCAGATCTACAAAGTTGTGTTCTGAAGCAATTTTCATTACTTGAATTAACTTTTTCTCATTGCAATCTCTAATAAAATGATTTCTAATTTCAATGTGTTTTGTTTTAGAATGTTGTACTGGATTTTTAATAATACAAATTGTACTACTATTATCAATATGAATGACAATGTTCATGAAATTGTACCCATAGTCAAGAAGTTGGTTTTGAAGCCATAGGACTTGAGCACAGCAACTTGCAGCAGCTACATATTCAGCTTCAGTTGTTGAAGTAGCCACAATTGTTTGCTTCTTACACTGCCATGAGATAAGTCTACACCCAAGGAATTGACATCCTCCAGTTGTTGACTTTCTGTCCAAGCTAGCACCAGCATAATCACTATCCGAAAATGCTACCAAGTCAAAAGGTGATTCCCTTGAATACCATAGACCCAACCTAGGTTGACCCTTGAGATATCTAAAAATCCTCTTGACTGCTGTTAAATGAGAAACCTTTGGAGTTACTTGAAATCTTGCACAAGCACAAACAGAGAACATGATGTCAGGTCTTGATGATGTGAGATACATCAAAGATCCTATCATAGATCTGTATGTGTGTACATCCACATTTTCTCCATCTAAATCTTTTGGAAGTTGTTTCTCAGAATCCATTGGTGTGCTTGCCATTTTTGAATCAGCAAAGTTGAACTTCCTAAGTATCTCAGCAACATATTTATCTTGACTAATAAATATGCCTTCATATGACTGTTTAACTTGCAAACCCAAAAAGAATGTAAGTTCCCCCATGGAACTCATCTGAAACTTATCATGCATAAGCTTCTCAAACTCCAAACACATCTCCTTCCTTGTAGATCCAAAGATAATGTCATCCACATACACATGCACTAACATAAGATCCTTCTTGTGCTGCTTGATGAAAAGTGTCTGATCAATCTTTCCTCTTTGAAATCTATTCTCTTTTAAATAGAAAGCCAGTGTTTCATACCAAGCTCTAGGTGCTTGATGAAGGCCATAAAGAGCTTTTACAACTCTGTACACTTTGTCTGGATGGTCAGGATCAATGAACCCTGGAGGTTGTGAGACATACACGTCTTCTTCAATTGTGCCATATAAAAATGCACTCTTGACATCCATTTGGTAAACTGTGAAGCCTAAAAATGAAGCATAAGCTAAGAAAAGCCTAATTGCCTCAAGTCTTGCTACTGGAGCAAAAACTTCATCATAATCTATACCTTCTTGTTGTGTGTACCCTTGGGCTACTAATCTAGCCTTATTCCTAATCACTATTCCCCTTTCATCCCTTTTATTCTTGAAAACCCATCTAGTGCCAATTACCTTTGCACCCTTAGGTAAATCAACGAGCACCCAAACTTTCTGAATCTTGAACTGAAGAAGCTCCTCTTGCATAGCTTCTACCCAGCTAGAATCATCTAAGGCTTTTAGAATGTTCTTTGGTTCAGCTTGTGAGAGAAAACATAAAAACAAGCAAGAGTTTGAAAACTCATGCTGTTTTGAAGCATAAAGGGCATCAAGAAGCCCTTGTTGGTCTGAAGACATCAGTTGTTGCCTTGTCTTCACCCCTGATTGTACATATCCTATCACATTTTCTAGGGAGTGGACTTTGTGAATTCTGGTGTGTGGTGTAAGTGGAACATGATAGTTTGGTGGGAGATTGCTCAAATCCACCTCATCGTCTGTTAATTCGGCTTCCTTTGTTAATTCTGCTTCTTCAGTTAAGTCTGTTTCTTCAGTTAAGTCTGTTTCAGCAGCACTATTGATAGCAGAACTATTTTCTTGTTCCTTTGCTCCATCTTCTTTGCTTTTATCTTCAACATCTTCTTTAGCTTTACCAGAAGAAGATTCACCAATTGTTGAAGTTGATTCCACACTTTTACTTGACCATATTGGCATCCATACATGATCTTGGTTTGTCTCCTTTTCTAACCTTGCCTCATTTGTTGCTTGTGAACCTGAAAAATCAATAGTTTCTGCAACAACAGGCACATAATTCATTGATTTGGTTAGAGTCTCAAGATCAAATAGCCATTTTGGTCCTTGACCTTCTACATTGGATTTATTCTCCAAAAACTCCACATGTAGGTTTTCCTCTACAATCCTAGTTCTTGAGTTGTATACTCTAAAAGCTTTGCTATTCATAGAATATCCAACTAAGAAACCTTCATCTGCTTTACCATCGAATTTTCCTAAATGGTCTAAGGTATTGAGAATTGTCACATGACATCCAAAAGGTCTAAGAAATCCTATTGCAGGAGTTCTACCTCTAAAAAGTTCATATGATGTCTTATTGTGAGGCTGTACAACTAAAACTCTATTTTGAACATAGCAAGCAGTGTTGACTGCTTCAGCCCAAAAAGTTATAGTTAGCTTAGAATCAGCTAACATAGTTCTAGCAGCTTCTATTAGTGTTCTATTCTTTCTCTCAACAACACCATTCTGTTGTAGAGGTCTAGCAACACTAAATTCTCTCCTAATACCTTTTTCTTTACAGAAATCATCCATAACTCTATTCTTAAACTCTGTCCCATTATCACATCTAATGACTTTCACTTTCTTGTCTACTTGGTTTTCTATCTGTGTAATAAATGTCTTAAGAATGCTAGAAGTTTCATCCTTAGAACCTAAAAAGAAAACCCATGTAAATCTGCTATAGTCATCAGTTATAACACGACAATATCTCTTATGCATTATACTACTTACTGAAACAGGTCCAAATAAGTCCATATGAAGCATAAACAATGATTAATTGATAGAGTTAAAAATCTTGAGCTTACAAGTGGCTTTGTGTTGTTTGCCTTTAAGACAAGCAATGCATGTTTGATCATTTTCAAATCTTTTGTGAGGTAAACCTCTTACCAAACCATTCTTAACAATTTTATTTATGGTTTTGAAATTAATATGACCAAGCCTTCTATGCCATTTCATTGATTCATCCAATGTGGCCTTTGCAACAAGACAAGTTAAATCCTTTTTGGGAACAATGTTCTTCATGTCAACACTGTACATATTGCCCTTTCTAGGAATTTTAAGAAGTACTTGACTTTCATCAGGCATCTTAAAATCAGGAGAAAGTACCAGACATTCAGTGTCACAGAAAAGAACTTTGTTCTTTTTTTCACACATTTGTGAGACACTAAAAAGATTATAATTTAGCTCTTGTACATAGTACACATCTTCAAAATCTAAATTTCCAGTTTTAATGGTACCTTTACCGAAAATTTTGCCACCAACACCTCCTCCAAAGGTAACATAGCCACCATCTAATGTTTGAAAATCAGAAAGATAGGACTTGTTGCCTGTCATGTGCCTTGAACATCCACTATCTGAGTATCCTTGATCCTCTTGTTGATCAATTGAATGTTCCTGCACAGAAATAAGAAGTATTAGTTTCTTTTGGGGACCCAAGCCATTACTGACTTGGATCTGCCTCTTGCATCAATGTAATTTAATCTTTTTAGAACAGTTGATGCAACATTGGATTTAGTTGAATTCCAAACCCAACATGCTGAGGCCTTAACATCATTTGCCCTGTTTCCCTTAGCAGCAGAATTAACTACATGCCTAGCAGAATTAACTGCTTGCCTAGCAGAATTAACTGCTTGTTTTGTAGTTGAACCCTTAATTTTCCAAACTTGTTTTTGGACTACTGCCTTTGAATGAATGGGCCTTTGAACAACCTTTGGTGCATGTTTGTAAAATGTTTTTGCACCCTTAGCTGTTGATTTTGGGTAAACAGTCATATATGGTCTAGCAGAATTAACTTTATTGAAGCCAGACTTAACAGAAACTGTTTTGGGTTTAACATTAGAATTAAAGTGAAAGTGAGGTTTAGGTGTTTGCCTTTTGTGGTTCACTCTATTGTTTTCATAGCCAGATACCCATTTGTTACAGAAAGCTGCAAGATGATCAAAACTACCACATGTATAACAAGCTTTGTTGTAAAAAGCAAAGTCATCACCTAATTGGTTAGACTTGAGGTTATTCCAATTTCTTTGGTTACCTCTGGGCTTGCTAGTGGATCTGTATTGTTCACAATACCTAACTAGTTGCCTAACATGTTTAATGTTTGATTTAGGCCTAACAGTATCCTTTTTGACCACTTTAGGAACCCTTGTTCCTGCTTTCTTAACTTGTTCAAGTTTAGACATAACCTGTTCATCTTCATCACTATCAGTTGTACTATCCTCAACAACTATAGCATCTCCTTTCTTAACAAAGGGCACCTTGTCCTTAGGAAGTGAAGTTTTATTTAAACTCTCACTTACTTTTTCTATCTTAGGACCCTCAGTAGACTTATAACCATATTCCATAATTGGTTCTTGAAACTCAGCAAAACCTGTGTGTGCTAGGTCAATACCTGGAGGTGAAGGAACACCTCTGTATGGTGGAGGAACAGATTTGTATCCTAAACCAAACTTAGCTTTATTGATTACTTGAGCTTCCTAAATTTTATTAATTCCCTCTGAGGCATAAGCTAAAGCATCTACTGTTATCTTAACATTTTCACTGTTATTTAGGGCTTTAGCTAATGATGCTCCTTCTGAACAAATTATTTCAGCTTGAAAATCTATTTTTCTTTGGAGAGCATTCATGTCATCAGTAAACTTAGACTCATTTTCTTGAAAATGTACAAGTTGTTTTTCAACAACAGATATACCTCTTTTATGATTACCTAAGTTGGCTAATGCATCATATAACTGTTCTAGTTGATCATCAAATCTCTTTTTAAGATCTTCATAAGCTTTAAGAGCAGAGCATGATTCAGTACATTTAATTATGGAATTTACCTCTGAATCAGAAAAGGCCATTAGAGCAGTCTCAGTGGCCACCAGTGCAGCATTTGTTGGGGCTTCCACTTCATCAGCCATGAAGCTCCAATCATAGTTAACCCCATCTATGGCTAGCATAGCCCTTGGCTCTTCCACTGTGACTTCCCTCTTCTTCTCTTGCCTATACCAAGTGCTTCTATTATCCTGCTTCCTTGGGTTTCTACATTCTTTAGCAAAGTGTCCTAACCTGTGACAGTTGAAACACTCTACTTTCTTCTTATCAAACCCAGCAGTTTCATTACCATCAATGGTAATCTGCTTACCAGTTCTTTGCCAGAACTTCTTAGCCCTCATGCTAAGTAAAGCAACCTGCCATTTGATGTCCATCTCTTCCAAATCATTATCATCCAACTGATCAAGATCTTCATGAGTTAGAGGAGAACCACTAGTTTGACTAGACATGAATACATAGAATGCCGGATCTCCAAGTCCAGCAGCATTCTTTTGTGAACTAGTAGAAGGACTACCATAGATAGCAGTAGAAACACCTTCATCTTCATCTACCTCTTCTGACTTACTAGTACTAGGAGATGACAAGAGTGCCACATTCCCAGAACTAGTACTATAGATTCCAGACTTCTTTAGACTTTGTTCAACAATTTTGAAGTTGTTGAACAAATCATTGAGTTTCATGGTTTCAATGTCTGGCTTGTTCATCTAGACAACCACATGAGTATGGAACTCATCAGGTAGGCTTCTTAAAAACTTCATGTTGAGATCTTCCTTGGCTATCTCAACACCCAACACAGCTAACTGACTGACAAGCTTATGTAATCTTGAGAACAGCTTATCAAGTGATTCATTGCTATTTGAACTAAAGTTTTCAAATTGTTGTTTTAGCAATGTCTTCTGTGTTTTCTTGGTAGTTTCATTACCACCAAACCATGCACAAATCTCTTCAAAAAGAGTTTTTGCATCTGGATACTTGCTAAAGGATAGCATTTGTTCACCAGGAATGGTCATAAGCAATAAGTTTCTTTCCTTTTGATCATTCCTCTTCTGTATCTTTTCATCATTGTTAGCTGGTCCAGTATTCCTTCTCCTTTCAGTTTTGCCTTCAAGAATAATATCTGTATAACCTAGTGTAAATGAATCACCATACAGAATGATATCCCAAAGAGCATAATCTTGAACCATGAAATATTGCTCAATTCTCAACCTCCATAACTCAAACTCATTCTGTTTGATCATGGGCAACTTTGCAGCAACATTTGTAGCAGTATCTTGTGCATCCATTTCTATTTCTTCTTCTTCTAAATCAATAATATCAGCCTTGCTCTGATACCACTTGTTAGGATTTCTCGAACACACTATAAGGTGGTTAAACCTTTGCAACTTTGTGTGTATGATATATTGAGTGAATATGATTAAGTATGCGGAATCTACTTAATCACACTTAGAAGGTTATTATGGTTATGGAAATGGAACAGTTATGTTTGTTATATGACAATGAACAATGAAAGCTTATCACTAAACGATTCAATATTATTAAGATAATAATACGAGTGATCTTGAGTTATCACTAGGGTTACAACCTTGAATCTTATGTTTCTATAACTTGTGATATTGTTTGTGTTTGTTCTTTGTTCTTAACAGTTATTACAATTGGAAGTTACTTGTGTCACTTGATAACTAGAACTAAACTAAGATCTTCTTTTATAGTCCAAGAAGATCTTTACAATGATGTTAAGTCTTGTCAAACTTTATCGAGCTACTTGATAGCTAATGTATGTCAGTAACTAAGATACAACATGTATCTAAGTTTACAACTTGTTCTGAGAATGTAAGATAAAGACTGAGAACATGGGGTAAGATATTATCTACCGTGTATTGTTGACTTTCAGTCAACCAGACTTAATATCTTCAGCAAGCAGACTTAACTCTGTTAGTCACCAGAATTAACACTTGACTTAACCACCATACTTAACTTCAACGACCAGACTTAACCAGCAGACTTAACTTTGGAACTCACCAGACTTAATCACTTGAGAGATTTTCCCGATACTTAAACTTCCGAATATTTAATTCCCAACATTTATGTAATGTTTTTTTAATTTTAATGGAATTTTAGTTTTGTTCAAAAAAAAAAAAAATAGAAGTAAGTGATGGGGTGTGGTGAGTGATGCATTGCTAGTAAAAATATGGGTGAGTGATGGAAGAGAGAATAAATGATGTGGCAGAAGGGGATTAGTTGGGAGTGAGTGGTGGGAGAGAGATTGAGTGAGGGGATGCCAACACCCTTATAAGAGTAGCAGTGGCGTATCGTTGCAAAGGCGGCAACGTCCTACCCTAGCGGCAGCAACATTTAAGATTTGAAAAAAAATATGAATCTAAAAAAAATCAATCAAAAGTGTTATAACATTTCAAATATGCAGAAAAAACTATGGGTCTATAAAAAATATTCAAAACATGAAACAAATATAGATATGAGAATTAAAAAAAAAAAAAAAAAAAAAAAAAAAAAAAAAGCGGTGGATCTCGTTGTGGTGGGCTCCGGTGGTGGGGCTCTCAGTGGAGGTGAGGGTCACCGGTTATGGATTTGCGATTTGGGTGGTGGCGTGAAAAGAGTGTGTTTTTGTTTGGCGTGTATGTGAGAGAGAGGTTAGATGATGAGCATTTGTGTGTGTTTATGTGAGAAAAAGGGAAAACGGATGGGAGTAAATGAGGGATAGTGTGAGGGTATTTGTTTGTATTGTGAGTTTTATGTACTTTTGTTAGTGCAGTAGTTTAGGTTTGGATATCATATTAGGTTCAGGATATTGGTTTGGTGTATGTAAATTTAGGGGTGATTTTTGTATCAGTGTCTGAATGTTAAAGATGGAGGTTTGGATTTTGTTTGGGGATACAGATGTTTTATAAGGGAGTTTTATAAGGGAGTATAGATATGTGAAGCTGCTAACTGTTAGAAGTCATTCTACTTCGTAAATTAGACTATAAGAACATATGTAGCTTATTGTATGTGTTGTGGAAGACCAATTTGGGACGTGCCTAAAAGATGAACATCAAAGGCTACAAAAGCATACACCTTTCAGCTCCCATACCGTATCTATATGTGCCATCAGCCTATCACAGTGTAGGTTACTTAAAATTTTAAGGTTAAATTTCAGAAACCACTACTACAATTAACTGATTATGTCTCGTGAAATTTGAACTTCAGAATGTATAAGTAAAAAACAGCAGAGATCACCAGTCGATTAGTTTAAAGCTCGTCAATGAATACAGAAATACAATAGATTTTATATTAATGACCAGTGACATATTCTACTCATACAAGTGATGTAAACTCCGTGTTCCCTAAACTGTATCTGCATTTGCAAGCTATCTAGAAGGCAACAACACTAAAATATTCTCCCGCTAACCTCTGACATCAGAAAGCATATTTAGTTCTTTCCAACATCACTGAAAGCAATTTCTACCAACTGAATGTTGCCACTTACACCAGAAGCCTTCCATGATGGCAGGAATGAAAATCCATCAAGAAGCTTTACACACTTTAATTGCCATTTCACCATTAAGAACTCAATAAGATGATGACCGCTACATAAGTAGATAGGGAGTGTCATACTATATGGTGCGAAGTTATGAAAGATAAGTGAGTATTAAACAGACTAAAATGAAGGAAAAGTTATTACCTTCTATTATGATAGCTCGTGATAAAAACCGATCCAGGTGAGTTCTCGAGAAGGAGCTTCACAGTAGCAAAGAGATTGTCAAAGGCTTCGCAATATGTGACAAAAACATGCAAATGTCAACTTTAACCTCTTTGTAGATAAGGATGAATAACAAAACGTATATATCCTACCACTCGAGTCATACAACACATCAGCTCCTAGGATTACTTGTGGTTGTAAGCTGAAAAATGATTCATCCCACACACCCCACGTAAGTCCCATAACCTGACAGGCACAGTTATAAATCAAATTAGCAAATCAATGTGCTCCATTGGGTTGTATGATATCCATTAATTTGACGTGTTATGTACACTTATGTCAATACACTTAAAGTAGTTCGTCACGTGCAACAAGCCTCAGAAGACAATGAGGTACTAATATCATCTATTTATTTTACCCATTCCAGATAGTTCTGTACAGAGGCATGTAATTGTGATTTTGTGGCAAAAACAACTTTTGTAAAATACAAAATTATACTATCAACAACAGATCAACACAATGATTGGATGTTGAGGATCGCAGAATGGTAGTTAAGGTGAATATATATAAGGAAATATAGGCCCAGCAAGTCTATATGCTTACTCAAAAAAAACGAAGATGTTTATTCACAGTTTGTATTGATACTGATTATAAAGAATCGTTATTACCTCACACTTAACGCTATTCAGCTCACACACTCTTCTCATGTTGTCTAGAACCTGCAGATTATTATATTAAAAGCTTGTAAGAAATAGCATCTGTTGACATGGGAACCAAAAAAACATATCGCTGGAAGAATCATAAAAGAGGCATGTACTAATTACCAGGAACTAGGGAAGACTTGATCACTACTATCTTTAGTAAGTTGAAGAAACCAAACCAATTTGGTTTGGTTTGGCCTAATCAATTCACAAGTAGGTGAATTACCAAAAGTAAAATGTCATACAAAATAATATAATCCTTTTAATGTTAACAGATGCTATTGATTCACTTCAGACTCAAGTTCGCTTATGTTGGCAAAAGCAAATGTTGTTAATCTGGTTAGAGATTCTTAGACATGACTTAATAGCATTCCGATGAAGCTGCCACGAGCCCACGAGTTAAATAAATGTTCATTCATGTCTTCGGTTTGCCAATAGACAACATATAGTAGACAATCAGTTCACATGAAAGAACCATGAGCAGATACATTCTATATTAAGAAGGACACAGAATAAACAGTCTCGTTTCAACGAATATTAAAATGAAAAAGGATATAGTGATATACTACCCTTCGAGTTTTCACCTATATCTATAACAACCTATTCAATATAGTCTACAAGTGAATAGACTTTTGGGACTATTCTGCAGGCAACTTTGGATCACATCTTGTCTGAACACCATGACACGCGATATGAGAATGCAAGACAAAAGTTGGCATTTCAAAGGCATCCCTTAAAATGCAAGTACATAGGTTTTTTTTAGTCTGGATAGCGTAGGATACGATGCTATTTGAAACCACTTAGAGCTCCATAGAGATAAAAGAGTTAGGCTTCCTTTTATATGAGAACTCTTGCTCGCTTGGGGTGCATACACCAAGGTCATGAAGTACTATTTGGCAGCGAACAATCAAAATTTAAAATATAGAAAGAGACGCACAAATGGCTAACTTTCGTTCCAATAACTTTGAAACAAATATTTTACTAAAAATCAGTAATAGCTATGTGTTGAGTTCCTTTAGACACTTGAGTTGGAATTTATATTCCCTAAGCTAAGCATCACGGTATAGCAATATTATACCATAAAAAAACGTACAACGTATGTGATCATAAGACAACTATTGAAACATAAACAGGTATGTCATACGTGATAGTCTATCTAAACTTGATGTAAGCTCAAGAAAAGCAAAACTACATAGGAACCTTATAAAAGCTCTAACTAAAAGTATCACGAATCTTCCATATGATCCCCTATCCTACACATGAAGAAACCACAGCAAATCGACAGGAGACTCCTAAAATTTCAGACTCTAGACATAATTATAGTTTTTCGAGAGTATTTGACCATTAATCAGGAGTCTAAAACATCCTTTAATATTGATGAATCATGCGGATCCAAATCAACATATCACAATTACAAGTAAGAAAATTAGTAACTTAAACTCGAAAAACCGTCAAATTAGAAAATGGTTTGATTTACAGGTGCTTAAGCTATCATACATTACAATCTATGTGGGTCACGTTTATATATTGTTTTGCAAATGGGCCACTAATCTTGGTGTGTCTGTGTACAAAGCCACACAAAGGATCTCCACATTAGACATTAACAAACGGTGGCCTAGTCCTGGGACAAAGCTAGTCATTACATTAAAATAACTACCTTAGTGTAGTGCAAGTTTGAATAGCTAAATTGGAACACAACAACACTAAACATATGGAAATCAAAGCATCCTACCAGTTTAGTTAGCCGTGTACACAATCAAAAAAAAAACGCAATTTTAACAGTTTTATACCTCTAATCGGTCGGAGTCATCAGTAAGAACAACATTGGCACCTACTTTCGCCGCAACCAAACCAGGCAAAGACGTTCCCGCTCCTAACTGAAAACTAACATTATACACTAAATTTTATTAACTAACCATACATTAACTAAAACAATATAAATTGTTATAGTTTATAATATCGATATGACCTCAAGGACGTTAACTCCGGCAAACCGTAAGCGTTGTTGCCAAACATACTCCGCGAGAATAAGACTACACGGCCACACAAACAGACCGTATTCTTCTTTCATGCTCTGTACATTTCATCATAACCGTTATTAGTTAGTTAGTTATGGAGATGAAATTAGTTTTAATGAAGATTGATATAAAAACCTCGATGATAGTTATGGAGATGACGTCATCTGAGTCCCTGAAATGGTGGTGAGATATGGTGGTCATGTTTTCAGGTGGTTCCGGTGAGCTGTCGTCGTTGTTAACGTCCATTCAACGGTGGTTGGACGGCGGTGAGCTTTATTTGTTTTTTATTGTTTCAACTAAATGAAAGTTTGAGTTTGATGAGTTACAAATATGGACCTTCACGTTTTAAATTGTATCTAGAGTAAATTAGATGGATGCTATGGTTTGTCAAAAGTAACAACTTTCGTCCCTCGAAGTTTAAAGTTGCACTGATAGACCCTAAGTTGATAAACAAATAACACCACTGGTCCTTTATTTTAACTGGTGTTAAGTGAGTTCTGTTATAATTTACACGTTAGCCCCTTTGGTTAAATATTGCTGCGTCGTTTATCCTTAATAATAACGGCTGTTTATAATTTAAAGTTTACATTTTCACACGTTTTCGTCCGTTTTTATACGTTTTCTTACGTTTTTATACGTTTTGGACCGTTTTTATACATTTTCGTCCGTTTTTCTTACGTTTTCATCCGTTCTCATACGTTTTTATACGTTTTCGCCCGTTTTCTTATACTTTCATACGTTTTGTCCATTTTCGTCTGTTTTTATTACGTTTTTATTCTTTTTCGTTCGTTTTATATGTTTTCGTCCGTTTTCATACGTTTTTATTCGTTTTTATACGTGTTCGGCCGTTTTTCTTAAGTTGTCATATGTTTTTATCCATTTTTATATGTTTTCGTACGTTTTCTTCCGTTTTTCTTAAGTTGTCATATGTTTTTATCCGTTTTCTTACGTTTTTATCCGTTTTTATATATTTTTGACCATTTTTATACGTTTTCGCCCGTTTTTCTTGTGATTTTATACTTTTTATTTGTTTTCGTACGTTTTCTTCCATTTTTCTTAAGTTGTCATACGTTATTATCCGTTTTTATATGATTTCTTACGTTTTTATCCGTTTTCGTCCGTTTTTATACATTTTTTACCGTTTTTATATATTTTCGTCCGTTTCTCTTACGTATTTATAAGTTTTCTTCCGTTTTTCTTAAGTTGTCATACGTTATTATCCGTTTTTATACGTTTTTGACCCTTTTTATACGTTTTCGTCCGTTTTGCTTACATTTTTATCCGTTTTTATACGTCTTCATATGTTTCCATACGTTTTTATATGTTTTTGTCCATTTTCTTACATTTTCCTATATTTTTGTACGTTTTTAACCGGGATGAAAATGTCTAAAAACGGATAAAAACGTAAGAAGACATAAAAACGGACGAAAACGTATAAAAACATATGGAAACGTATAAAAACGGATGAAGACGTATAAAAACAGATAAAAAAGTAAGAAAAATGGAAGAAAACGTATAAACACGGACGAAAACGTATAAAACAGACGAAAATAACGATAATAAAAACGACGAAACGTATAAAAACGAAGAAAACGATAAAAACCAAAGCGTGATAGATGAAAACGTATAAAAACGACGAAACTTAAAACGGTAAAAGTAAAAACTTAAAGAAATTAAAAAGCGGATAAATAACTTAAGAAAAACGGAACGAAAGTTATAAAAACGGATGAAAACGTATGAAAAAGGACGAAAACATATAAAAACGGAAAAAAACGTATGAAAAACTATTAAAAAAAATAAAAGCGGATAAAACATATGAAAACTTATCGAAAACGAACAAAAACGATGAAAACGATAAAAACGATGAAAATGGACGAAAACATTAAAAACGGAGAAACGATAAAAACGGAAGAAAAACGTATAAAAACGACAAAAACGATAAAACGTATGAAATGTATGAAAACGTATAAAAACGGATGAAAAACGTTTAAAACGCAAGAAAAATGGACGAAAACGTATAAAAAACGGTTAGAAACGTATAAAAACGAAGAAGATAAACGCAAGAACGTATAAACGATGAAAACTAAAAACGATAAAAGTTTGAACTAAAAATGGACGAAAGTATAAAGGATATAAAAGTATGAACATGGATGAAAACATATAAAAACTTATAAAACGTATAAAAACGTAAGAAAAATGGACGAAAACGTATAAAAACGGTAAAAACGTATAAAAACGGACGAAAACGGATAAAAACGTAAGAAAAATGTATAAAACGGACGAAAACGTGTAAAAACGGATAAAAACATATAGAAACATTAAATTATAAACAACCGTTATTATTAAGGATAAACGATGCAACGATATTTAACCAAAGGGGCTAACGTGTAAATTATAACGGAATTACTTAACACCAGTTAAACTAAATGACCGGTGGTGTTATTTGTTTACCAACTTAGGGACTACCAGTGCAACTTCAAACTTCGAGGGACGAAGGTTGTTACTTTTTACAAACCACAGGGACTATCCATGTAATTTACTCTTATATCTATAATAGGACACGACACGACAAACAATACGAACCCGACACGAAGTTAAACCGGTTCGGGTTGAGTATGTTGGAATTTATATATCATAACTATTATATAATAAACATAGAGTAAATTGCAAAATTCGTCCTTGTGGTTTGGCTAAATTGCACGTTTCTTCCTTGTGGTTCATTAAGTGCAAAGATCGTCTTTATTTTGCACTGTTACGTGCACTTTTGGTCCTCCATCATTGCAAAAATCGTCCTTATGGTTTGCCAAATTTCACTGTTGAAGGACCAAAAGTGCACGTAACAGTGGAAAATAAGGACGATCTTTGCACTTAATAAACCACAAGGACGAAACGTGCAATTTGGCCAAACCACAAGGATGATTTTTGCAATTTAAGCATAAACATATTATCATCAAAAGCACGTAGCGGAAGCGTAAGAATAAATATATGTAATTAGTTAACCGAAACATAAAGAAACGCGTACCTTTTAGCAATCCAAGCAAACAATGATCAAATCAAGTTATAAACCCTAATTAGGGTTTATGTATGGATCGACTAATAAATAGTCGAATAGGGCAAATCACCAAAAATCCAAAGTAGGATTTCTCTACGATCTTGTACACACGTATTACTAACGATTCGATGTGAAAAGCTAGGTTCTTGAATCATAATAACAACCAAAACACTTTGTTTGATCTCCAAAAAATTGAAACCCTTAAAGTAAAGGGGTGTTTGATCGTTTGAGAGCAAGAGGAGAGGAAGAGAAGAAGTTAGGGTTGTTAGGGATCTTCAAGAGTTAACCAAACAATGAAAGCATGTGTTTTTTTATATAGGATAGTAACTGATAACATCAAATAGTCCTGATATTCTAATGTCAATTTCCCCCTAATATGCTCATCATTTGTATCATTTTACTTGAATATATACTCTTATTCGTTAATATTTCATTTTCAGGTTACTAATGAGCATAGGAACAAAAAGACGCGGATTTGTAAGGTTATTAATGCAAATACACAAGAGTATGCTGACCAGACAAGAGTTACGGCGTAAATCCCTACTCTACTTACGCCGTAACTAGGATTTACAATAGAAGACCAAAAGTCAATGCAGTTCAAGGTTACGGCGTAACTCCAACATAAGTTACGCTATATATATTTCCTGACTTAGAAGAATTTCATGGTCCAATTAGTTACGCCGTAACCATTTGTAAGGTTACGGCGTAAACTTGTTAACGAGAGTTCTACTGTGACAAATGGTAAATTTTCACTAATATTTAATTGATAACTGCCCATTTATTGTGACTAAATCACCAGACTAGGCATTTACATGATTAACACGGAAAACAAACCCGCACATTAAGGCATGATATTAAATCCCACCAAGAACAGTGAATTTTTCCCATCTCACATTTTACCCACTAGAATGTAGTAAAAACAGGAGGTTATCTCATTTTTACTCAGAATGACACCACACGCGTACTGATGTCTAAACAGTAATAAAATAAAACTCAGGAATTATTCTGAATTCATAAAACTCTAAACTCATCTCAGTATATTAAAAGCGTCTCTAAAAATCCATTCCTCCATATTTATATCGGTTCCGGGAAAGACCCGAGTTCAACTCAGTTCAGCGAGACACGAGTATAATTTACTCATTCCTTAAATTAATTCTATCTTTATAGTTATAATAAAAATACTCCCACTCACACTTATCCCAAAAATCTGTCTTCGGGCATGTTTGTTTTTACAAAAAAAGTCTGACTGCCTCTGACATCTTACCAGTCAGACGCGGTTTTTGTTGTTTGTTTTTTCGCAACGATTCAGACGCGGTCAGACTTATAAAGTCTGACTTCAGTAAGTGGTGGAAAAAACTCTGACTATCTCTAATTCAATCAAAACCCTAGTCATCTTCTCCACTTCACCCCGCCGCCGGCCACCTCCAGCCTCGGCCGGCCACCTCTCACCGCCGCCTTCTTCTCCACCTCTACGCCGCCTTCTTCTCCACCTCTGCACCGCCGTCACTCCACCTATAGCCGCCATCTTCACCACCTCTAGGTATGCTCTACTTTTTTCTCTTTACCTGCTTTACTTGTTATTTTTTGTTGGTTTTAAGTGATTTTATTGTTGGGTTGGTTATAAACCGATATGGGTTTTGTTTTAAATGAGTATGTGACGAATTGCTTAAAAGAAATGTTGGGTTTTGATAATCTGATATGGGTTCCTTTGTTTATGATATGGGTTCCTTTGTTTATGATATGTGGCTGCAAATAGGTCTCTTTGATTGCTTATTTTTTGGGTGTTTTCATATATGTTAATGGATGCAAATAGGTCTCTTTGTTTATGATATGGGTTCCTTTGTTTATGATTGTGGGGCAATTAAGCCGCTTAGTTCAAGCTGGTAGGTTTTCAATGTGTTAATTTTTTGTTTGAAGTGAAAATTAGGTGTCAAATGCATAGGTAAGCACATCTAGATAACGATAGTTATTAACTTAAAAATTCAATGTTGCTCAACTTTTTTCATATTTCTGTAGTCACTCGCATTTTTATATTTGTTCGAGTGTGCTAACTATAATATACTAGTATAAAATATGGTGTTTCTTTCAACTAAGGTGTATTAGGTATAAAGCAAAAAGTTTTAGCTTGCTTTTAAGAATCAACCAAATGATTTGAACCCACAGTCTGAAACACTTGCATGTGAACACTAGTTTCGACTAGAAGCGAAATTGTGATGCTCCCATCATTTCAATCATGGAATCATGCATGACATAGGAACCCACATTAGTAAATCACCTAAACCCCACATCATGGAATCTATGGCCTTATATGGGTTTAGCTAAATGCTAATATTTGGGTAGTTGAAACACATCATATTGTGTGTTCTGTTGGCAACAAATGCAGGGAATTTCACTTCTGTTCTTTCTGATATAACTTGTCACTGCATACCACCTTCCCTTTCGGTTCCGCCATTAGTTCATTGTTTACTTTTTCTACATCTTCGATAACCGAACATACTCCAGCATACACTACTTGTAGTGAATCCAAACGGGAATCCAGTTCTTGGATTAAATCGTCTTTAGAGTACTTTTCTTGTTGAAGTGTGTTGAGATTTGCCCCTGACCCTGGTAATAAGATCTAGATGCATCAGCCCCTTGGCCTACACACAATAGAATATGACCAACTATGAGATCCACCTCTTTCTTGTACTGTACATGAAAATTTATGTTGAGTAATTATATTTATAACCTTTTATCCATTTTGCATCAGATGAGATAGGGATCACTTGAGGTCCATATTTATAACCTTTTATCCTTTGTTCTGGAGGCACAACTTTATTTGGAGCTTGAACACTTTTATAATTGTAATCTGATCTCATGAGTGGCAAATTTATCTGTTGGAGGTGCTTTATCAGAATATTTTTTCAGAGTAGGAAACTTTTCTTCGGCCGTTTTCTTGTAGACCCAAACCTGATCATTAACAAGAGTATATAGTTATGAGGTTGGATGCATTAAAAATAGATTATGAGCGACTTTGAACCCTTTTAGCCCATTTAATCGTTCCCCTATTATCTATTCTTTTATTTGACCCATTTGAGATTGAGCAGGATTTTGATTTTGCAAGTCATTAATAATCAAACTTACAACCAATTGTTTAATGAATACGATGAAAGTGACGTACATGATAATGAAAATGTACATGATGATAATGACAGTGATGTTGAAGTTGTTCAACCAATTGGGAGTGACGCGGATCAACAATACATGATTAACTTACGAGATCAAATCGCGGCACAAATTATGCAAAGCTAGGTTTTAAATTATTTGGTATTGGTTAAGTTACTTAATTGTTGTTTCATTGCGTTAAGGTTATGTTTTATTTTAAGACGATTTATGTAATAGTTTTTATTATGTTAAATTTTGGATATGTATTAAGATAATTTATTTAATGATTTATAATTGTGTTAAATTTATGATAAAATGTTTTGTTTCAAGTTTACACCATCTACTTATTAATCGTATTTGCAATAGTTTAATATATACTTAAAAAAGGGAAAATTAAAACCATTCAGATAATTATAAAAAAACAAACAACATTTTTTCAATCAGATTCAGACATTATAGCCACCTCTTACTAGTAAGAGGTGGTAGTCAGATTCAGATGCGAAACATCTTAATGAAACAAACAACACCTTCTTCTTTACCCTAGACCCTCTTTTTGTCCGCCTCTCTCCTTCCCCAAAACAATATACGACCTATCACCATCCATCATCACTGCTATCCTTTCTTTATTGACCCAAACGCTCCAATCGTTGTCACAGACCTTGAAAGTCCCCAAGTCAAACCTAGAAGATCCCATTAGAAGGAGAAAGAACACTCAATTAGAAACTTTACCTCTCCCAAATCCGAAAGTAAACATGGAGTTACTCTCCATATTCATCTTTTTAAACCAATATTCCAAAGGAAATCGAATCACACCTCAACAAATTCACTCAAAGCTTCTGAGAAGATTTAGAATCACTCGAGGAAGAACAAGGGTTTGTGGTGATTGTGGTTCGATTTGGAATAGTTGGGTTGTGGGATTGGAGTCTTGTTCGAGTTCATCATCTCTCGAATCATTGTAAGGACATGAACTTGTATTCGAATCTTTTCAATTCCATTCATCTTAGATTGTTCTTGTTAATATTAAGTCGAATAAGTAATAATTTGGGTTGTTAGGTTTTATTGATTTTCGGTTACAAATTATTGTCCAGAAGCAAATTATTGTGGTGGTAAATTTTTAAGTGTTGTTGTTATCATTTTCGTGTGGCTTAGGATATTAGAAATCATTACTAGGTTAACATCTTGTTGGTCATTGTGGCTAGAGTTTATGATTCGAGTCAAATGACTCCAGGAGTTCATAGATTTAAGTATCGAATCTAGTAGGTGATTGTTGATGAAGTATTATGCATTAGAACCATTCGAAATGAACCACTTTTTCTTGGTTTAGAGAAATTTTTGCTGTTGTAGATCTTGGTCACAATTTAGGTCGAATAGGACCACCCAAACGAGGTGTTTGGGTGGTGGTCTTAGGCTAGGAAACCACCCTACACAGGGGAGGTTCTGGCCGGAATTGCTTGTCGAATTGGACTCACTCAGGCAACCACCATGAAGGTGAGCTAGCCGTGGGTTAAAACTCAGTGTAAGCGAGGAGGAATTGCTTCACAAATCACCCCAGTATACACCCTTTAGAACCTGAAAATGGGAGATAAGAACAAAGGGAGATACTCTTGATTCGAGTCTTAAATGTACCCATTGTGACCCAAGGATGAATCCCAAATCGGGATGAATACTTACCCCCCATTCGAATCTATATAGAGGGTCAAATGACACCTCCAAGAGACAACTTTTTGCTAGTGTTCTTGGCTAAATCACTTAAGAAAATACTCTTGTCATTAGGTTCATCCCTCATCCTTGTAAAGGGTTATTCCCTCGACCGAAACATGGACGGTTGAATCAAAACAAAAGTCCCTCATCACACCAAGACTCCTATATCTTTGGAGTTGAGTAGTACTCAACCTAAAGTGAGCCAAGTCATGCATTATCTATGTAAAACCCTAAAATCTGAAAACACGTAAAATTACCAAATTGCCCCTATAATTTAAAAACTAAGTTAGAAGCTTATAAAGTATCAAATAAATTCCAAACTTCTGGCAATGCACAAGTTATGATCCCAAATAATTTTAAGAACTTCATTTAACATTTATACAAGTGGAAAAATTACCAAAATACCCCTACATGAAACCGTATGGATATATATGGATTTAAAATGATTTTTGTAATTAAGGAAAGTATGGAAAATATGGAAGATATCAATCCCCATGATTTTGTCCAACCTATATCACGAAAATTCTGGTCTTATTCCCCCCTTGACTCGTTTTTTCCTTTTTAGAATCAAATCAAACCATTTTTTTTTATTTCCCTAATTACCGATTGAAGATAAAACCCACAAATAATTCCCTAGCCTCCATTCGACACTCTAAAAACCCTAGAGAATTTTTACACGATCAAGCATCATCCTAAGGAGCCTAGAAAAATACTAACTCGAATTGTGGTGGCCGGATTCAAGGGCTTTCGAAATTTCTCTTGTTTAATTCAACCCGAAAGGTAAAAATTCCATTTTGATTCACACGACCTTGGTAAAATTCGTTTCTTATTTTTCTTGTGTTCCTCACATCATATGTGACCTGTGAAAATTGGTTTCATGATTTTTAGATCATTTTTGAAGTTGTGGTGATTTTTGACCCGTTTTTGTTAATCGCGTACAGAAGAATTCGTACACCTCATTCCACACGTTCAAATCTTGATTTGGTATTTTTCTCAGACCCTATATATGTTAAGAACACCAAATAAAATGTTAAAGTCGATCCATGCATGATCTAACAATTATTTGTGAATTAAATCTTAAAAACGTGTATAAACCCTAAATAATTCAATCCGAATTTTTGAGGCTTTATATTTATTTTATTTGGACTCTATATGATCATATTAATCTGGGAAAAATGCTATTTCGAATTATCAAGGCCTAAAATATTTATTTTCGATTTAATTGTTTTTACCGATTTAAGGAAATTAAAAAGAAAAGAAATAAAAATGTAATTCGATTAGGGTTTGAGGATTAGGGCTTGTTCTTGGCTATTTAATGAGTATTAATTGATGGTATAATGATGGGGTAATGATTTGTATTTTTAAGGTTAGGGTTTTGGCTAATTAAAGCGTTATACGATTTGTTTAAATTGTTTTGGGTGAGTTTTGTAACTTTTAAAACTCAAGGGTTATTTTTAGAACTTATTTTGGGACATGTACTTACTGTATAAAATATAAGAAGAGGGGGTCTAGTGTCATTTTTGTAATTTAAAGGATTAAAATGTTTTTAGGGTTTAATATTGGTTCGATTTAGAAAATAATTAAATGGAGGGACTAAACTTGTGATTTCTGGAAAGTTAGTGCTGTTTTGAGTATTTTAATATATTCAGGGGGTTATGTGTTAATTTGGTGATTTACTGGATTAATATGTAATTTAAATAATATAAAGTTGAAATTGTAAATTAAGGGACTAAATATGTAACTTTGTAAACTAGAGGGACCTATTGTGTAAATTCTGTAAAATTGAGGATACATTCATATAACATGATAAAATAAGTGACCATTGTGTAAAATTGATAAGTTAAGGGTTTAATGTGTAACTATGAATAATTGAAGGCTAAAAGTGTAACTTTGGTAATAAGGGGTATAAAGTGTAAATTGTGAATTCTTAAAGACCAATTATGAAAATATGATAAAAGATACCCTAATTCCAGAAATAATGATTTACCTAAGTATGTTACTCCATATTACCAAAAATGGAAACTTTCTAAATATGGAAACCTGCCAAAAATGGAAAGTTACTAAATATGGAAAGATTTGTAATTCTTTTCTACCCCTCTAGGTGTGAAGAAGGAGAGGACTTGATTCCTTTGCATCTTATTCATTTTGATTGTGCTTTGCTTTGGAATAAGGTACAGATACTCTGCCTTTTTTCAGTAAGGGTTCTCATATGCCATACATTGATTTTGAGTTATGATTCAGTTAAGATTTCCCGAGCCATTGCTATGTTCCCTTTGAATGAACCTTGATATTACTTTTGATATGACTTTGAGATGCACCTCTTGATATATGACCTTGTGTTATGATTTTGAGACATGACTCTTAGTTTGATACCCGAGCCATTTTTTGTTCTTTCCTAGCCAGGAAGGTAACCTGGCCATGTCTGTGATGCACCACTGGCATGACTCCTGTGTGGGGGAGTGATTTCTCACACCGTCCCTTTTATATTATCTGCTATGGCCATTATGACTTTGAGATTATGACTTTGAGTTTGGGGGCGTATGGATTGCAATCCTAGGCTTGGTTGTGAATTTGAGTATGCCTTTGAGTATGACTTTGAGGTGACTGGTGCTGTGTGCAATACACGCCTTTCACATTTCTGGGAGCTGATCACTCCACTATTATGATACATGAGGACACCCCTCATATTATCTGGTTGCCTGAGAGGTATCCCCTCTGATTGTGAGACTGTGATTTTGAGATGATGACTTTGAGATTATGACTTTGAGTTTCTGGGCTCGTGGTAGATGACTATCCTACTCTTCTCTTATTACCCATTTGTTTCTTTTATACCTTCTGACATTCCCATTGCCCATATTATATTTCAGTTTCGTTATTCTTTGCTTTGTATATGTATCTGTTCACTGAGCTTTTTAAGCTCAGCCGCACGTTTTCTTTTCGTGTGCGGCAGGTAGTAAGCAGGACGACGGTTTTTGGGTATGAGTGAAGAGACTTTTGGACTTAGAAGACTGTGATAGTTATTCTGAAGTAGTGACCATTAGAAGGAGTTGCTTTTGCAGACTTAGTAATTAGCTTTTGTTTCCCTTGTATCCTTGTGTATTCAGTATTTCATTTGTAACCTTTGAGAATCTTTGTATTACTATTGAATGTATGTTTTGTTTGATCTGATATGAAGCCATAAATGTGATATCTTTACCCTTGTCGGGTTGGGGTGTTACAATTATGGTTTCAGAGACAGGTTGCGATTTCGTAATACATTTACCCTTGACCTGTGTAAGTTAGGACCACTAAGCTTTCCCTGTAGGCACTCGTAAGTCAACCTTTGAAAATTGCTTTAGGATTTCCCATAGGAACCTAAGTTTTGACCGGTGAGGAATGGGTAGACTATGAGGCATTAGTTTAGGCATCATTGCTTCCGTATCACTCTGATTCGTGCCTTGCTTTTGGTTAGATCCTGTTGATATCACTTTCGGAAATTGAAAGCTCACACCTTGCACCACCTGAAAATTTGAACCTGATTAATTCCGGAAAGCTTTGAAAATTGCATAGTAATTGCCTGACACTAATTGATCCTTATCTTCAGATTTTGACTCTGACCTCTGATCCTTTCGTTAATCATTTTGATGCCACTTCGATCATTCTGAGAATCCCCATGGCAATGGCGTACTTAATGTATCCTCTTAATAGTATTTTGCTTTTGATAAGTATCTATGAATCTTCCGACACTATTTGATTTTGTTTCACCCATCCATGTCCTTGCGAGAAGTCTTGTAGTTTATAACTACGAGTATAAGGATATTCTTATCTCATTTCCGAATAATAAGATTTACGTTGCCGATCTGCTTGATTGAATGATTAATGTTGACCGATCGCTCATTCGATGATATTTTACGTGAATTTCTTGAGTTTCGAGTAAATTTTGACACCTACCGAATTTTAATACCTAGTATCGTTTATGTCATTTTCAGCATGGCACCTCCAGCACGCCGCAGATATCGTTGGACAACTAGGTTCGCCATCGGCCGAAAGAGGATCGGAAAATTGAGGAGGATTGCCAAGAGGATATTGATCCCCACTAGGATGTGGCCGGGCCGGATCGAAGAAAGGAGGACCATCGTGAATATAAGTGGGACGGAAGAACAGCTACACGGGGCGGAAGTAACAGATGGAGAGGGCATTGTAACTAGATACCAGGGAAGATGCCCCAGGTTTTCAGAAGAAGGAGGAGTGGTGCGAGTCGAACCTCACAATTTGTACGGATTTGTGGACCGCATAGAAGATGAAGGAGGAGACACTTATGAGGGTTTTGCAAGCCAACCACTTCCCCAGCCAGAAGGAAACCGGAATGGATGGATCAGCGAGGAAGAGGAGAAGGATTCAGACTTGGAATCTACTGCAAGTAAACCAATCTAAGCATGGAGTTAGGAGTCTAGTAGCTGTATTGTTTAGAATTTTATCTCGAATTTCTTATGGCATTAACGTTTCATGTACCTCCGTTGAATTATGAGAATTTTCCGAATAAGATTTGAGAAATGTTTGAAATAAATTTTGTGCGATGCGTTCTTCACCTTTGTAAATCTGTTAGGACTCATCTTAGCTATATAAGCCAGAACTTTAACTTTCCACATTTGTTTTGGCATCCCTTACAAATGTGTTGTTTCGAGTACTGAAGTTTTCCTAAGAAACCATTTCGTATTTCAACGACTAAACCTTATCTTAGAAGCTTTTGGCGCTTGCACTCTCTGAACATGAGCATTGTATTGAACATTGTTTAGCATCCTGGACTTTTTGAATATGATTCCTGGTCGAACCACCAAACTTTCCATCAGAGCGTGAAGTAGGATTTGACTTGATACCGAGAGATTATCTAGTCACCAAGCGAAGGTGTCTTTCAGATGTGTCCGAGATCCTACCAGTTTGTTTGAGCAACCGAGAGGGGCAAGAACCGAAGACCAGAAGTGAGTTGGTTTAAGTGTATCTTCTGGGCGTGTTGAATTCTGAAAACTGAACCGTAATACCGTTAGGAACCAATATTACTCCACCCTGAAACGATTATGTGCTTGTTTAAGTTCAGAGCGCGAAGTTTCCTTCTGATGAATAGATCTTATCCTTGGAATCGCCTTCAGTATTCGTAAAAGACTGCTATGACGATTGGTGACGCTAATAGTATTAGCTAAAGCTCTGATTGTTTTGAGAATTCGATAAATGATGTTTTCTCGTGAGTACTTAGACAAATGGTCATTGTATGACTTAATAATACGTTCAGAAATGAGGAAGAGCATGGAAATCCTTTCTTTGCACCTCCTTAGAAATTTGACGATCAATTGTACATTCTGGGAGATTGATAATTGTTGATAACAGCGGTGGCTACCCTGAGGAGTGAAGACATTCCTTTCAAGACAGAAGTGTTGGCGATGCAGAAGAAGAAGTCTAGTCAAGACGGCGAACCTGGAGCTGACGAAGACATACAGTCTTACTTCCCTATTCATCTTGGTTGTACTAAGATGAATTGAGAGCGGAAACAGACTGGATGATGAAGAAGATTAAAGATCGTGCCAAAAATCCGCAATACTCCATCACATTCCAAGAAGAACTGCAGGAGGCTCGACGAACCAAACACCAGTTCCCGATCTTAATTTCACTTCCGACTGATGGACAGACAAAAACAGATTAACCGGACTTGAGGAGATTGGATGTGTTGAATGAACGGATTTTGAAACAGACCTTTTTTGATTGGAAGAATTGATTCTATGAAGGCCAAAGTTCTTGGAGACTAACTTTCATTTCGTTAACCCTCTTAAATTTCGTTAAACAGTAATAAGATCCTCTTATGATTTAAGTTCCCTTGAAGCATTTCAGTTCGTATTTATTTTTCGTATGCTCGGTGATGACTTTGTTTTGAGAGATTTTGGTAATTTGTGGAAGATGTGATGCTCGTGACGGCGTACCTCACTTCTGCTAGGCAATCTGGGATTTTGAGACTCTTGCGAATAGTTTTGGTTTCTCTCTTGACTGTGGCAATTGATTTTGTTGATCTATGAGACTGTAGAAGTACTAGGTGGATTAAGATAGGTGGTTTTGATTACGATTTGAGATAAAGTATGACCATCATGAGGGCATATTTATATGATGCCAGTATTATGACGTCTGGCCAATGTGATAATACTTACATCATATAACGTGCACTTGTTGTGGGCATAGGATATCTTGGGGAGTACCTAAGAAGTTTAGAATTTGATTTCGTTGGATTATCCGTGATTAGTGAGACTTTAGGTTCATTCTACCTATGCGTATACTCTGCTTTCGTTCATTAGATATCTGATTGAGTTGAACTCTCGTTTTGCATTCTGTTGACCTCAGTTATAAATCTTAAACTCTTCGTAGAGCTCTCTACTGTTGAAACAGTTAATTTGATTTGAAATCTTGTTCGTATTCCATATGAGCTTTTTAGAAGATTCGCCTATCGTTCATTTTATGTTGCATGGACCTTTTGATCAGAAATCAACTTATTCTGTTTCCTTCTGAGAAATTTGAACCTACCTCATTTTGATTCGGGTCATGAGAAACTATTTGGTCTGAATATCTTTTTGGAAGAACCTAATCGGGTGTGAGAAGGTTTGTGATGATCCTTTGCGACTTGCTACGACTTCGTTTAACCTTGCGACTTCAATTTTCGAGGACGAAAATTTTTTTTTAGAGGGGAAGAGTTGTAAAACCCTAAAATCATAAAACACGTAAAATTACCAAATTGCCCCTATAATTTAAAAACTAAGTTAGAAGCTTATAAAGTATCAAATAAATTCCAAACTTCTGGCAATGCACAAGTTATGATCCCAAATAATTTTAAGAACTTCATTTAACATTTATACAAGTGGAAAAATTACCAAAATACCCCTACATGAAACCGTATGGATATATATGGATTTAAAATGATTTTTGTAATTAAGGAAAGTATGGAAAATATGGAAGATATCAATCCCCATGATTTTGTCCAACCTATATCACGAAAATTCTGGTCTTATTCCCCCCTTGACTCGTTTTTCCCTTTTTAGAATCAAATCAAACCATTTTTTTTTATTTCCCTAATTACCGATTGAAGATAAAACCCACAAATAATTCCCTAGCCTCCATTCGACACTCTAAAAACCCTAGAGCATTTTTACACGATCAAGCATCATCCTAAGGAGCCTAGAAAAATACTAACTCGAATTGTGGTGGCCGGATTCAAGGGCTTTCGAAATTTCTTGTTTAATTCAACCCGAAAGGTAAAAATTCCATTTTGATTCACACGACCTTGGTAAAATTTGTTTCTTATTTTTCTTGTGTTCCTCACATCATATGTGACCTGTGAAAATTGGTTTCATGATTTTTAGATCATTTTTGAAGTTGTGGTGATTTTTGACCCGTTTTTGTTAATCGTGTACAGAAGAATTCGTACACCTCATTCCACACGTTCAAATCTTGATTTGGTATTTTTCTCAGACCCTATATATGTTAAGAACACCAAATAAAATGTTAAAGTCGATCCATGCATGATCTAACAATTATTTGTGAATTAAATCTTAAAAACGTGTATAAACCCTAAATAATTCAATCTGAATTTTTGAGGCTTTATATTTTATTTTATTTGGACTCTATATGATCATATTAATCTGGGAAAAATGCTATTTCGAATTATCAAGGCCTAAAATATTTATTTTCGATTTAATTGTTTTTACCGATTTAAGGAAATTAAAAAGAAAAGAAATAAAAATGTAATTCGATTAGGGTTTGAGGATTAGGGCTTTTTCTTGGCTATTTAATGAGTATTAAATGATGGTATAATGATGGGGTAATGATTTGTATTTTTAAGGTTAGGGTTTTGGCTAATTAAAGCGTTATACGATTTGTTTAAATTGTTTTGGGTGAGTTTTGTAACTTTTAAAACTCAAGGGTTATTTTTAGAACTTATTTTGGGACATGTACTTACTGTATAAAATATAAGAAGAGGGGGTCTAGTGTCATTTTTGTAATTTAAAGGATTAAAATGTTTTTAGGGTTTAATATTGGTTCGATTTAGAAAATAATTAAATGGAGGGACTAAACTTGTGATTTCTGGAAAGTTAGTGCTGTTTTGAGTATTTTAATATATTCAGGGGGTTATGTGTTAATTTGGTGATTTACTAGATTAATATGTAATTATAAATAATATAAAGTTGAAATTGTAAATTAAGGGACTAAATATGTAACTTTGTAAACTAGAGGGACCTATTGTGTAAATTCTGTAAAATTGAGGATACATTCATATAACATGATAAAATAAGTGACCATTGTGTAAAATTGATAAATTAAGGGTTTAATGTGTAACTATGAATAATTGAAGGCTAAAAGTGTAACTTTGGTAATAAGGGGTATAAAGTGTAAATTGTGAATTCTTAAAGACCAATTATGAAAATATGATAAAAGATACCCTAATTCCAGAAATAATGATTTACCTAAGTATGTTACTCCATATTACTAAAAATGGAAACTTTCTAAATATGGAAACCTGCCAAAAATGGAAAGTTACTAAATATGGAAAGATTTGTAATTCTTTTCTACCCCTCTAGGTGTGAAGAAGGAGAGGACTTGATTCCTTTGCATCTTATTCATTTTGATTGTGCTTTGCTTTGGAATAAGGTACAGATACTCTGCCTTTTTCAGTAAGGGTTCTCATATGCCATACATTGATTTTGAGTTATGATTCAGTTAAGATTTCCCGAGCCATTGCTATGTTCCCTTTGAATGAACCTTGATATTACTTTTGATATGACTTTGAGATGCACCTCTTGATATATGACCTTGTGTTATGATTTTGAGACATGACTCTTAGTTTGATACCCGAGCCATTTTTTGTTCTTTCCTAGCCAGGAAGGTAACCTGGCCATGTCTGTGATGCACCACTGGCATGACTCCTGTGTGGGGGAGTGATTTCTCACACCGTCCCTTTTATATTATCTGCTATGGCCATTATGACTTTGAGATTATGACTTTGAGTTTGGGGGCGTATGGATTGCAATCCTAGGCTTGGTTGTGAATTTGAGTATGCCTTTGAGTATGACTTTGAGGTGACTGGTGTTGTGTGCAATACACGCCTTTCACATTTCTGGGAGCTGATCACTCCACTATTATGATACATGAGGACACCCCTCATATTATCTGGTTGTCTGAGAGGTATCCCCTCTGATTGTGAGACTGTGATTTTGAGATGATGACTTTGAGATTATGACTTTGAGTTTCTGGGCTCGTGGTAGATGACTATCCTACTCTTCTCTTATTACCCATTTGTTTCTTTTATACCTTCTGACATTCCCATTGCCCATATTATATTTCAGTTTCGTTATTCTTTGCTTTGTATATGTATCTGTTCACTGAGCTTTTTAAGCTCAGCCGCACGTTTTCTTTTCGTGTGCGGCAGGTAGTAAGCAGGACGACGGTTTTTGGGTATGAGTGAAGAGACTTTTGGACTTAGAAGACTGTGATAGTTATTCTGAAGTAGTGACCATTAGAAGGAGTTGCTTTTGCAGACCTAGTAATTAGCTTTTGTTTCCCTTGTATCCTTGTGTATTCAGTATTTCATTTGTAACCTTTGAGAATCTTTGTATTACTATTGAATGTATGTTTTGTTTGATCTGATATGAAGCCATAAATGTGATATCTTTACCCTTGTCGGGTTGGGGTGTTACAATCTAGGTCCCTTGATGTCGAATATAGGTCACAAAATTCCCAGAAAAACACACCAGGTCTTTTATGACTTGAACGTGTATGGGTGTGTGTTGCGTTTTTGTTCCAGGCCAAACCACAAATACAACCCACATAGGACCCAAGAGCAAGCCCAACTTAAATCCTTTTTGTTCTAGCCCATGCTGTGTTCTGCGATAGCTATTTCAGCCCACCAGGCCCAATGTGGTTGTTGGTGGTGAGCTTCTCCAGTCCAGCCCAATACCGAGCATTTCCCCTCTCCTCCTCTAATCCAGTTGGGCCGCAGCCCAACAAATGGTGATTATACTAAAAAATCAGTTAACACATATATATACTAGTCGTCAATGTAAAACTTTAATATAGCCGATCACGCAAAAGCTTTTGTATTGAAACTAATATATATTTAAAACTTGTGTTGCCGTAACTTGAGAACTCGACTACTAATATAATTGGACCATTAATTTGTGATTGTCATTTAGACTTCAACTTACATTTATAAACTAATGTAAAACACAAAAATTGGCATAAAAGGATACCAAAACTTCATATACACACACTTGTCGTTAAAAATATAAAACTCGAGTAAACTAACAATAAAACAAATTCATATTAAGTATAGACTAGAATACACACTAGTGAATATACAATTTGACGTTTATTCTAATCGACCGATAATCATGTCATTAATGAAAACTAGGAAAATGGAATATTAACATAAACCTTACTTAAACTAATTTAACAAGACAAAATGTTTTCTAAACTTGTAATTTATAAATACAAGTCATAACTAATTATTAATAATTAGATAAACTTAGTTCATTTTAATAAACGAGATAAACATAATGTTTATTAAACCAACCCTATATTACATATTCTCAAAACGTTAAGCTATTAGATAATAAATGTCACTTACGCTAAATTTTATTTCAAAACCTATATAACTAGATATAACGACTAAACTACACAACCTTAATATATATATCATCTCGATTAAATCCATTCGTGCTTTAAATCGTTCCTTCACCTAAGTTCTTATAATATTCTCGTTTCCTCAATACCGTACATTTAAGTCATTCGTAGAGCTAAACCTTACCATTTCTTAGGGAATTCCTTTGTAACCTCACTTGCTGCCACACAAGCGACAACAACATAAACACACTAAAATATTGGAATTAAGATTCTGAAAAGGCTTAATTTAAAACTTGAAACTAAGACATGGTTATTTAATCTAGGTTGCGTGTTGGTGTCATACATCCTTGCATTCACTGCATCCATTATTAAGGTTAGTTTATAGCCCTTTTTTACTTATACTTGTTTTATATGAATGGGGTGAGAAACATGCAAAACCAATTTTATGGACCATTAATACTATTTATACCAAAGTTATTGCACAGTCATTCGTAGAGCTAAACCTTACCATTTCTTAGGGAATTCCTTCGTAACCTCACTTGCTGCCACACAAGCGACAACAACATAAACACACTAAAATATTGGAATTAAGATTCTGAAAAGGCTTAATTTAAAACTTGAAACTAAGACATGGTTATTTAATCTAGGTTGCGTGTTGGTGTCATACATCCTTGCATTCACTGCATCCATTATTAAGGTTAGTTTATAGCCCTTTTTTACTTATACTTGTTTTATATGAATGGGGTGAGAAACATGCAAAACCAATTTTATGGACCATTAATACTATTTATACCAAAGTTATTGCACAGTTAGCCTAAGTCCTATTATGTCCCCTACTGCCCGAATTTCATGAACCGTTAATTCCGGACAGGAAGCGTGAATGTTATAAATAGATCTATTGGGAGTAACGTCCCCGTTCGGTTTGACCGGATAGGCAAACGAGCGTATACCATATCAAAGTACAAGTGTCTGGGATAAACACTTGTCAGGGCCTTTATGTATAACATGCTTCTAGAGCATGCAGACCTGTTATAGCTTCGGTTGCATGAACTTAGTGCTAGCGTAATAAACTAATAATGTGACATTTCAATGCTCACAAACAAAATTGTTGGTCCAAAGGTATTATAATTGATTTAACTTAAACCTATGAACTCACCAGCTTTTTGCTGACTTTTAGCATGTTTTTCTCAAGTATCTAGATTTATGCAAGTGTGGTAAGGCTTGGCAAGGCGGCAGACTTATACTATTGGCCAAAGTGCTTTGAACAAATGTTTAAGACTTGTTTTTGAGGGACCATTAAACTTGTAAACAAACTTGGAAACATAAAGATTTTTATAATTGAATTAAACAAATGAATATGTTTTTACAAAGTGTGTAATTAGTTCTTCGTTACCTCGCGTGATGATTTCCATTTTCGTAGCACCCCATGATTTTAATGCTTCCGCAAAGCTAGATTTTGGGGGTGTTACATCTACGATCGTAACTTGTCTCTAAGTTACGTCGTAACATTATTACTATGGATAAGATCATCTGAGATACTGAGGTTACGGCGTAACTAACCCTAGATGTTACGCCGCAACTTAGTCGAGGCTATAAATATAAGCCCTAATTCTGCATTTTCAGATATCCTCTCATCACACAAAAACCAGAGAACGACTCAGGGCTTCAAGGAGGACGATATTCAGCAGTATACAAGTCATTTCCAAGGGAGAATTTATGCCATACACTAATTAAGTTTTAGTATTTTGTATTACATTCTTGTATTTGATTCAATGTATTTTAATATGATCTTAAACATTGATTTTTTTGCATGTTTTAATATGATTGGCTAAACACCTTTGGTGTTAGCCTAGTTATGAAATTGTTATTGCTATGAGTTAGTTTTCTCGTTTTCATATCGCTTTATGTGTATGCTTTCTTTGCTTATTCTAGGACACCCTTGTTTTGGTAGCATGGATAGTTGGTTGTATCTAGGAAACTAGGAGAATTGATCATAAGACCCTAATGAAATAGGTTGCGAGTAGTGGTAAGAATTGACCATAGGACTACCACTATTGTAACACCCGGTAAATTTACTAAACCTATTTTACTAGCCCAAAATATTTATTTTTGATTTCCCTTAGCTTTTAAACTTTTTCTGAATCAATTTGAACTTGAAAACGAGAGTTATCTCGTAAAACATGAGAAATTTCACTTAATGCACATCGGCACAACCAAAAATGCATTAAACGATTAAATATGTGATTTTATTTAATTACGAGAAAACCATTCATGTGAATACTCATTTTTATCAGAAAAATCGTTCGAGACGCAATGGCGAAAATTCCGTAATTTAAAACGGAAGTTTACTATGTTAAATGGGGTCTACACTAAATTTATATAAAAGATAACCTAAATTGCGGAAACAGTCCTTGTGATAAATTTTAACAGTCCACCCTTAACTTTCGGTTTGGCAACAATGGTCCCTGCACTAGTATAAGACCCCATCTAGGGTTTCATTTGTCACTATCATTCTATCACCCCACACACCTTCTTTTCGGAGCCGCTATTCTTCTCCGACGAAATTCCGACCACCACTAAAAATCCCCCGCCGCGTAGATCAACCACCTTACTCCATTTCTGGAGCGTTTGAAGGCCAAAGGAGCACGTTTGGTACGTTTTTGGAGCATGCCGCCACGACTACCACCTTCACCACCACTCGCCGCCACTCCTCTCTTTCTTTCTATCTCGATTGGTAAGCCACACACCACCCTTTCTCCTATTTTCTTTATTTTTGTAAAACCCTAATCGAACTAAAACTTATATAAACGTTTTTGATCGTAAAACTAAACAAAACTAAATGTTTTATCAACTAACTCGTGTGGATCTAAGATTTTCATCACTTGAATCGCCGTGACTCGTTTCGAGTCGTGTGACTCGTCTGAGTCAACTCACGAGTTGAGTTGACTTGGACCCGTTCCGTGTTTATTTTGTGTTATTATGTATATTTCGGCTTGTATTTATTGTTGTGATGATTATTTATGAGTTTGGATGATTTTTGGTTAGGTTTTATATGTGGCTGATTGGTATACAAGTCGAGTAGCGGTGAGTCATGACTCGAGGTGAGTCACAACTCGTGTTTATTGAGTTAGCCGAAACCCTAGGATTTTTGTGGTCGAATTTGGTAGAGCAGTGGGTTTGTTTTGCTTATTTTGAGTCGCGGTAACATTTTGGTGTCGTAGGAGATGGTTTGTTTCACTATTGGAGTTGTGGTATTTTTAACTAGGCTCGTTGGTGTGAGCCGTGACTCACGGGGAGTCACGGCCACGAGTTTGGTTGACCGAGGCATTTAGCCAAGGTCAGGAGGTCATAAAAATGGTTTTGGCAAAACATTATTGAAGTGGGATTATTGACTTGGCCGTGGTAAAATATTTGTGGATATGTTGATTAAAACGACACTCTCGGCGAGTGTTGTTATGTGTACCACGACACACGAAGTCTCGTGGGGACTTGTATATACTATTGGTCTAAACAAAATATCTTTTGAGTCGTTAACGAGGTTTAGGTAACCTCGAATTGGTCATATACGTTAATGTCGAAAAGTATTGTTTTAAACCAAAAGTTACGTGTTGGGTTGGTTAATGGGCTAAGGAGCCCGTTAATATAAATTTGAGTCTTATGGTGACATTTGGGCCTAAAGCCCAATAGCGTGTGTTACTTATGTTTTATATTTGTCGTTAATCACTTCATTTAACACCTACTAACTTAATTTATTATTTTTGTTTTTGTCGATAATGTTTCGGATGCCATTTGGGGATTTCTTGGATATCGATATGGATTTGGATATGGACATTGTAACAATACCTATGCTTTGATTATTGGATTGATCGTTATTGGATTTACGGTATTAGCCGATGGACTTATAGACAATTTTGTACTTCGGACACAAAATGGTCGATAAACCCGACACCAATATTCACGCGAATGATAACGACAAATAAAAAATTAAAACTTGTAAAATATGTATAAAACTTGTATAAATTTGTACCAAATTGGTGAAATGTAATAAATAAAACTTGTTATTCAAAAGTCGTAACGATTTGGAAATATTATATAAACGGATGCATCATGTCCAACTTTTATGAAAACCGTTTTATAACTTAAACCATTACGATTTGTAAACGTTATAAACTTTCCCTAATTTCTTAATTATTAACATCATAAACCTTTTATCAAGTGTACGTTTCTTTTCTAAACCATAACGTTTTCTCAAATATTTGGGTTACCGGGTAAAACTCCGAAACAACATGTTGACATTTTATTTCTTATTTCTCTTTTATTTATTACTCCTTCTTTCTTATTCTTATTCATTTGTTATTTCCTTTCGTTTCTTGACTGTTTTTGCTATGTGTTTGATTGTGTTTCGCTGACTTTCATCTTCTTACGTGATTTAATATCGAAACTATATTTTCTAAAAACCACACGAGATACAAACGATTACTACTTTTCGTCTCCATTGAAACTAATTCTTTTAAAAACAACATACTAGTATTCCATAAACGTTACCTTTATAAAACACCTTTTGAGGATTTCTTTCTGAAACATGTTACTTATTAGGTTGTGTCGATCCAGTACCGTTGTTCCTATACTATTGATACCGTTGTGTTTCATTACTTGATGCTAGTTGTGACATCTTGCATTGCTGCGTACTAAGGTGAGTTCATATCCCCACACTTATTTATCTTAAATGTTTTGTAAACTACTTGGGGTGAGATACATGCTAGTGTTTTTACTATGATCACAATTGTTTGAAAACCGTTCTTTCAACTGAAAACTTTGCTGAACATCTGATAAGCACTAAGTACCATTCTTGCCAAAAGCAAGTCCCTTGATCATGAACCATTAATCACTTGCGAGTGTGCGCGAATATAGGGATATAGGCCTATAAAAATTGACCCTCCTGCCATGTTGACTAGGTCCGGTCCGCATGTGATGTACTATATTCTATTTTATCAAGGTATCTGGCAAAGTACTTTCTTGAGGGGAACTGTTACATTATGAAATTCCGCGGTTACTGTCGACTTACGCCAATGTCATTGGTGTCGGTTAACGTTTTGCGTGTCATGAGCTTAGTGCAGTGGTAACATCTGAACTTATGGGTGTAAAACAACGTAGCCCACTTTCTCTTAAACTTGAAATATTGTGATCAACTATTTTACTTTTAAACCTATGAATTCACTCAACCTTTGTGGTGAATTTTAGCATGTTTTATCTCAGGTGTTAGATCTTTTCCGCTGCATAACTTACTTTTAGAGGAGCTTGGCGGAGGGCATGGCATGGTTACAGATTACTCTGAAAACTATTTTGGACCACTTCAAATCCTTTATGGACCTATATTTTTCGTACTATTTTTGAATGATGTAAATTGAATGTTTTTAAATTATGAAATTTCTTCTAAAACGGTTGAAGTAAAACTGTTCTTTGTACCTTGTGTTGTGATAAAAATCGAGTAGCACCCCAAGACTTGTATGCTTTCGCTGATCCGATTTGGGGGTGTTACAACTATCTTGCGTGAGAATTGATCATATGATCACCTTCCAAAAGGAAATGCTTAAGAAGTTAGGGGGAACCTAAGTTCCGACAGGCCGGGTTCCGTTGAATAAATCTTAGATCGTAGCGGTGCTTAATGACTCTTCCGTAGGGTAAACCCACAAACTCTCGTAATCATTTGGTTACGGAATAGGACGCTATGGAAAATAGGCTAGACAAATTTACCCAAGGAATCTAGTGACTTTAACCCCTATGTAGAGCGATAGAAAGCAATAATTAGGAAACGTAGTCATAACATAACAAGATTAGTAACTAGGCTAGCACATTCTCCCTATTGATTATCTCTTCCAAATTATTTTACTTTCATTTTTATTTCATTTCTTAGTTTATAATTAATTATTCCAAAACCCCCTTTAAAACCAGTGACATTAGAACTTAAGTTAGATCCGCACTCATAGCTCTTGGGATGACCTCGACTTTACCGATAACTACACTACACATGACCGGGTACACTGCCCGTTAGTGCATTAGGTAGACCTTAGGTATACGAGAATTATCAATATTAAAACCTGCTCAGAAATCCTGCATCAGTAACTTAGGGACCAAGTTAGCAATCCAACCCCCATCCACAAGCCCATGGCCGATCGGCCATGTAACCCTCAACGGGTTCTAGAACTTTCTAATCCCTTTGTTTCCTTGTATTCGTCTCCCTTTAATATTTAATGACCGTTAGTCAATTACCGTTAAGTACTAACGTCCATTAAGTATTAATTGTGATTAATAATTAAATATAACATTTTAAATTAATTATTTGAACATCGATTCTCATATGTAAAGTGTGCAATCCAATAGGCTCGTTTTCGAATCCGGTCATACGTTAATATAGTAATGACATTGGTTAGCATCTAGCATAACACCCCAATGCCCCCAGAACGACCCTGAGTGTGGTTTCCTGGAAAACCTTTTAATGATTCATCATTATACTTATCTTTTTGTTACTAATACCATGTTAACTACGAATATGGATCAAAGTCATTCCATAACTTAACTATTCTGTTTCTCGTTATATCTGATTGAACAAGATTACCAAATCATCTGAACGTATTCCAGATAGATCTTGGGTATGGCCATACAAACATCTTGTCAACCCTACGAAGGGCCCAACAGTATTAAGCTTCGAAACAAATTCGAAGGAACAAATTCTCTCTTGACTACAAGCAAACCCATGAATTTTACAACACTTCTGAAAACAGCCCTTATAACTACCAGTTACGGATAGCGTTAGACTATATTACAGAAAATGTGCTACATTCATGACAATTTTCTGGTATCTCAAGTCTGAGGATAAATAATCATGGTTTACTTAAAGACATAGATCCATAAAATACAATCATGCATTTGGGATTTGTCCTATATTCAATTCATTGAATATCATGTGAATTTAGCATGTCCACACATCAATATACATAAGTATATTCCACCAAAACTCAGAGTTGTCTTAATTAAATGATATTCCCATATCATTGGTTGACAACGGACTATTTAAAATAACATGAGTTATTCACGGATTTAAACATGCAAATATAGGATACAATCTATTATTAATGAAAACAAACATACAAAGTATTTTAATTCATTATAAATAATAATTGTTTAATATCACTTATCCAAATACTAAATAGATCAATGCATGATAATTCTAGTTAATGAATTATGCCTCAAGTCATGACAATCATACTTGTTGACAAGGCATAAAATTCAACTAACTTTGATCTATCGGAATTTTGAGAATACTTATTTCAAGAATTCAATTAGTGAAGTTCTTGTATGTGTGCATTCAAATAACTTGATATTGCCACATAATATTTCATAAAATGCGTGACATCCTCAACCACCAATTTATGATAATTAGCTTTTAAACTTCCAAAGTTTAAAGTATTCTTATTCTTTTAATGTCTAATGCAACTATGCTCTTTGAGCATAACTAGTTCACATGGCCATTAACAAGGATGAAATCCTACCATGACTAGTATTGAGTGTCATCTCAATTAAACCAGCATCATTGTATACAAACAACAATATGCTCTTTAAAAATCCGTAAGCTTTAATATTTATTGTGTAATGTTTGATGCCTTCCAAACTTTCAAGTTTTTATTGTCGGCTATAATAATTATGCAACAATTGCCATATTGTTCATCCATAGAATCTGGGAGCAACTCCAGGCTGAGGAATGTAATTCTAAGTTCAAACATATTCCATTAGAATATTCATTGCACTAGTTATCTATTAACTTCCAATTAGATATCAATGTTGTCAAATCATCTTGCATTCAAGCGTGATACAACAGTTTATCTATATAACATGATGTACATGAAAATTCTCAAGTTAGTATTAGATTTTATTCATGTTCTATCTTATCAAAGATATGTATCCATTTGAGACTTTCTAAATGATATATCATGTTCTATTAGATCCATTTATTTACCGCACATGTTTATAACAATAAACATATATTCCAAGGTTGTATGTTTTATTTTCTAAATCTTTCAAGTTTTACTCCAAACTAAAACTTAACATTTATCTTAGATGGAATGTTATTACCTATATGTTATACAACATATATGATTTAAGAAAATAAACATAATACTCCCACTAGCTTTCAGGAATACTTAAGAATTATCTTATTTTAATTATAAATCAAAACTTGGATTTAATAATTAAACATAAGTTTTATTTCCTAGATGCACGCATTAATCCATTCATGAATTATTGCACTTTGTATACTTCCAAAGATTATTTGAATTCAAAAAACTCCTTTCAATTACTTACCGTCTTCGCTAAAGTAATCACATAAGAAAGAGTTTTGACATTCCATTGTCAAATTTCATATTAATGAAAATAAGGATGACAATTATAATATTTATATATTTAATGTGCCTAGGAAAGAATATTCAATTACAATTAATTGCTTAAGTGTGATTAATAATTTTGTCATAAGACATGCTTTAAACATGTGTACAATGTTGTCCATATGATTTCTACACACAGATTAAAACCTCTAGGGTTTTCCCTCTCTTTGAAGAAACTCATCTTCATTCTATAGTCTAACTATTTAGAATTAAGATAAACCAAGTTTCCAAAAATTGATTATCTTTATGGACAGCATCTTAACATTCATAGTATGAGTAATTTGCCAAATTCAATATTTGCAATGCATCATAACGATTAACAGGTTCTCTATGATCATGTAACTCATATTTCTCAGCATATAAATCAAATATCTGAGATATCCTTGTGGATCTATGAATGAGAATTCGATCATCTTGAGGTCTATTATTTACATGTTTAGCCTCATAATGATATTCACTAGTGTGTTTTAGAAGATTATGTATCTTGTAATTTTATCTTTTAAAGATCAAAACTCCCACTTGCCTTTTGTAATTTAGAGACTATCTATAAATACTTAGCAAGTAGAGCAACACTAAAATGTTCTCTTTTGGGACATTACAAATACACATTGACAGCTCCTGACTCTAGTTTGTTAATGACCAGCTTCATCAGAAGTTTAACAAATTCATAACTTCATTTTAAGACTTAATGTGATTCATCACATTCCATAATATAATGGTGTCTTATTAATCTTCTAGGTTGGAGTCTTATTGAGTATATATAATTCATACTCAATCTTCTAACCTTGATTTACTTTTGGAAGAAAAGAAGTCATAGTTATCTTGAATCAAACGATATAACAAGAGTTTGATTCTCCTAACTGAACATACCATTAAACTTGTGGTATTTCATTAGAATTAATATTGTAAGATGATGGAGCGTGATGTGTCATTGCGGTTTAGCAGTATTAATGCCTACTCAAGTTTTAAATTTATATTTAGCCGACTTATCAATAACACACACACTTAACGAGCAGTGTACCCGGTCAGTATGAATATAATGGTAAGTAGAGTGTCAATCACTAAGAGTGGAACGTATTATCTAGTTATTCTAATCAGTATTTTAATATCCTAAGTTAGCTATACAACCTAATCTAACGCAAAGGGGTTCAGCCTGAGAGACTGGCACGGTTTGGTTATGATTAAATAGAAAACTAAACTAATGAGCACGAATCAGCGATTAGCACACACGTACACAAATAGATACTCGAGACAATAAGAAGACCTGTCCTGATAATTAAGTAGCTTTTCACTTGTTTTATCGTTAGTTTTATATGAAGTGTATATAATTAAACCTTTCTCGTTGGCTCTAATCTTATCGGCGAGTAAACCCTTAATGATTACTTATGTCTATCCTATTTATTCAAGAGACGCTAAAACAAATAGGCGGGGAAGGGGCATGGCGACCCAAGCAATACTCAGCTAGACACAGAGGTTATCAATGAACTAATAAAAGTCACCAAAGACATCAACATATAAACTTTAATTAATGGGAAAGTAATATTAAGGGGAGTGCATGATTTTCCGTAGTCACATGACACAAGCCCATCAATCCTGATGAATTAAAGTGTACTAATACAATAAAACAAAACTACTTAATGAATTGAATACATGCAGGACCTTCTTACAGCTCTTGTATCTTCGTTTAGGGTGTGTCTTGTGCTGCTTGGTCGTCTGAATTCGGCTCTAGGGTTATATGGTCTTCGGTCTCTATATATCTGAGAGAGCTCTCAAATTCGTCTGTCCTTGGGGTATTTATAGTTTCTGTCTGAGGAGTCGATGCGGCGCATAGAGTTGATAGATGCGGCGCATTGACTTAACTTTGCGTGGGGTCCAAGATTAATATATTCAGGAATGTTCGTACACCGTCTTCAGATGCGGCGTATCTTGGTCTTTGTATGCGGTGCATGTACTTGGATTGTAACTTGTGAAATCTTGATAGTGATACGCCGTATGTTAGAAGTATATTGCGGCGTATCTGGAGTAGAACGAGCTTGATCTTCTGGATTTCAGTAGGCTTTTGACATCTTACTTGTTTTGCTCCATAATTAGTCCAAAATCGCCAAGTTTCACATAATGCTTGTTTTTACCTGAGAATTACTAAAGTAAACATTAATGTATCAATTCTCATATATAATATAATAAAACAAGTCAAATAAATAGGATAAATGATGATAATAAAATGTATTTATTTGAGTTCATCAAATATCCCCCCACTTGAACTTTACTTGTCCCCAAGTAAACCTTAGAATTAATAAATATGAAAATGTATCCTAAAAGATATCAGGATTTATTTTTATATTTAAGCACGTATTCGTTTTGTCATAATCACACAACCAAACACTTAACGAAGTAGAAACCAAAATAATTTTTAATGTAAAACAATTCTAAATCGTTTAGTTGCTTAGTCATGACGAATATTCTATCATAGGCTTGGCAAGTATACGCATCTCCCCCAATTAAAGCCAAGGAGAAACAAGTCTAAAGCGGTAAAAAGGGTTTGTTGGTTAAGGGTTGATCATCCTTTTTAATCTCTATCGATCTCATATTCCAGAAAAGGCGACAAAATTACAAATACATGATCGAATCCACGACCACGATACTTGGAATTGCTCAAATCCTTAACTCGAATAGGCTAAAGATAGGACCAAGTAATCTTCACCAATAATATTATATCAAAAAGGGCGACAAAATCATAAATACATAGCCGAATCCACGACTACGATACTTAAGATTGCTCAAATCCCTAATCTCAATAAATGAAAGGTTTAGATGAAGAATGATATAGGGTATGGATAATATTTGGGATACAAATTGGTGTAAAATAAAAAATAAACATGATGAGGCGAAAAGTGTACCGCTTTTAAGGGGTCATTTAAGCCCGAAATCGTATTTATTTGATCAAATATTGCCCTAAATCGTTCCTTTTGTCATTTTAGGTACTTTTGAGGAGAAATCTGGAAAAGGAGGCATTTTGGACGTTTTTGGAGCATTAAAGTGAAGAATACGACAAAGTCTCAAAATCGGCTGAAATTTACCTTTGACGGCGTCAGAATCATCTCTTGACGGCGTCATGCCTTGGCAAGAAAAGTTGGATGTGAAATTTACTCATGACGGGCCAGTGAGTTAGCATGAGAATTCTGACGGCGTCACGCTTTAACTAAATCAAGGGCGTCACGGCTTAAATCATAAGGGGACGGCGTCACGTTCATGATCCGACGGCGTCAAGCCTTGATAGGCCAGAATGGATTTTTGAAGAGCTAAAGAGGGACGGCGTCAAGAAGGTCACCCGGGAACCCTAAAAGCGGCGAGGTGACGGCGTCACAATGCATAAGGTGACGCCGTCAGATCCAAAAATCTATATATAGTTTTCTAATCTTTTGTCATAGGAGAGAGCTTAGTGTGTGGAATTTTGGGATAAAACCCTAAGACGATTTTAGCTACTTTTTCAGGGCTTTTTGCCTTGAGATCTTCCATGTTTCATTGAAAGATAAGTTATCAATTAATCATTCAATATGTCTATGTGTTGTTTGATTCTATCTTATGCTTGTCTTTTGTTTAACATGTTAGGCTAATTTTATCTTGTGTTTGCTTAGATCTAATGAAACTTAGCTATTGATTATTGGTTGTTAGTGTGTTGTTAGTTGTATTGGATGATTGTTTATCTATGTTAGGCTTAAGAAAACTGGCTAACTTCCTATTCGGTAACTTGCTTGAACGTCTTAAGAAACATGAACCAAATGCGTACTAAAGGTTTTTATGGTTGTATTTAATGCACAAGCGAATTCTAGTGATCCCATGTTAGGAGCTTCCTAGCCGGCTCGACATAGGAGTGAAGTAGGAGCTTGTAGAGTTGGGGAAGTAAGTACGCCACCCCACGAATGGTATTAAGGAATACACCCGTCATCCACGCGACTAATACACACTAATTAACCGGTAAAAGATAGTTAGGGAGTAAGGAAATCTAAGTAAACACATTTCTCTACACATAAGTTTCTCACCACTTTTCATTTTTGTTATTTTATTTTATTTGCATTCGTAGTCATTTGGGTTAGTTGACTAGCAACTAATTCCGCCCACTCCTTCAAACCCGAGATTTTACTTGCTTTCATAAAATTATAAAAACATAAAAAGAATCTTCCTCAACCCTTAGACCTAATTAGAGTAGCCTTTCATACCTAACGAACACTATTCCCTGTGGAGAACGATCAATCCCCCGTACTTACCACTACACTATACTACATCGGTCAGGTACACTGCCTGGTGGGGTTGTAAGCCTCTTGAGATCCCTTGAGAGGTAAAACCTGTTGTAAGGTTACAAAACCACGCAATCAAGTTTTTGGCGCCGCTGCCGGGGAATAGTTATTGTTTAGGTTGAATTTTTATTTCTATTAGGTCTACTCACTAGATTCCTTTCTAGTGAGATTTTTATTTTATTTTTCTAGGTTTTCTTTAGTCTATCTATTTTCTTTGTGCTTTTGTTCGTAACAGATTTTCATTAACTATTCAGTTTGCCATTATGGAAAACGCGAATCCACCCCTTACACCTGGCGAAGTGGCTTTGTTGCGTAGCCAACTTGAGAATGAGATTAGTGAGCTCAGGGAGCTCAGTAGAATGATTGATATAGAGCTTGATTATGCCTTGAACAACTTAGGGACCGCCATATACTCAGATAATTACTTAGAACGTAATAATCTTACGGTTGATAAGTTGATTGAGAAAATTGAGGAAGTAAAGGTAGATCCTAGGTTGGATGATTGTTTCAATGAATACCCCACTAAGAAGGAGATTGCTTACTATAACAACCTAGTTGATAACCCTCGACCACCTTTTGTTAGAATTGACCCAAAGATTAAGAGAGGTGATCCCGGGAATGTGAAGATACCATGTATGATTGGGTACCAATACGTTGAGCATGCTTACATTGACTGTGAATCCCCAATCAACGTTATGTCCTCAGGCCTCTATAGCCAAATCATAAACACACCACTTGAGCCTAGGATGGACCCCAAGTGTCCAGGCGGAATTTGTAACTTCGTTGGAAGAATTAAGGATATACATATCCTTGTTGGGAGCTTTACCTTTGTCACCAACTTCATGATTTTAGAAGATATGGCAAGTGTTGTTGACTGCCGCCTATCTCGCGTTGTGTTAGGTAAGCCATTTATCGAGGCATCCAATTTAAGGTATGACCGTTTGAAAGGCACGGTTCAGTTTTCTAATCACTTAGATAGGATCACATATAGGATGCCTTATCGGGTTAATGAGTTTCGTTTTGTGCCTCGATTTGACATGGACAACATTGGTGCGATTGAGGACATCAATGAAGAGGATAAAGAAAAAGGCATGGACCATGTTTGGAATAGGAGAAGCCTTTATTATAAAGATTGCTTAAACCTTGGACCTAAATACAAAATTAATATGGAGGTTGTTAGGATGATTAGAGGGGCAATTGAGAAGCAAAACGGAAAAACGTAGACCCCGTGACTTTGAGTCTAGCTACAAGACTCGTTAATAAAGAAAAGCGCTTCTTGGGAGGCAACCCAAGCTTTATTTGTTTTATTTGCTTTGTGTGTTTATTTATTTGCTTGTTTGATTTTATTTTCCGTATGTGTGTTTAATTTTATTAGTATTGATTCATGTTCAAAACTAATTTGTGAAAATGCTTTATGTTGTTTTTAACTTCGTCTTAACTACATATAAAGGTATTTTGCAAAAGATAAGTGTAAGGGAAATCTAAATCGGTTTATTAGAACACATATGAACATGAATCGTAATAATAATAAATTAACATACATATTCGTATTTGTTTGAGTCAAATGCTTGTATCGAGTCATAGTGATGTTTTGCAGGATTTCCAGGAAGTAAGGTAAAGGTTTTTCCAGAAATTTTCCGGAAACTTAAAATGAAAATTTTTGTCAGGTCATTTCTGACGGCGTCAGGGGTTATAACCTGACGGCGTCAGATTTAATTTCCAGAAATTTTTGAAAGTTTTGTTTTCATAAAAAGTTTTTATTAAAATCTCCAACTTATAATCTCCAGGAATCTGCAAAATTATCATTCCACAAGCATTATATCCTTATATATAGATTTTATCCCGCCGATGTTATGCAGGTTTTCGTGTTTGTTTTCTCAGGTTAACAGGTTATTTTGGACAAGGAAATGTTTATGGAATCAAGCTTATGGCGATGCATTAGTCATGGAGCTTCAACATTCTCTTTGGAGGAAGATTTAACCGTGTGATTTCACTATCCAACGAGCGAATCAGGGGAGTATTTGATTTCATTCTTTTACTTTATGCTTTTACATCTTGTTATTTGAACATTGGGGACAATGTTCATCTTAAGTGTAAGGGGAGGGTAAAAGTACGATTTTAGAATACAATTGCGCTTGATTTTTGTTTGTTTAATAATAGATGTGTAATAAAACTGAGAGAAATACTTGATTAGGGTAATTTTAGTGCCAAATTTAAAATTTTTTACAACATATAGGAGTGAAACTTTGATCTTAATGAGCGTCTCACGGATAGGAGTTATATGACTAGCACAAAAACCGTACCACTAAAAAATTTTCCACCCCAAATATGTGAGGTTCGCCCCTAGAATTGGTAGGAAAAGCATTTATGCTATGATGTGTGTACCGGTAGCACTTAGATTCTAGAACTTGCGTTAGGACCATTCCGAGGCCACAAGTGAGACTACATTCGTGTAGTTAGATTTACTACATGATAAGAGGCATTAGGATTAACCCATTGTTTTACACCTGTGTTTTTGTTATAATTACGTTGGCTACATTGGTCAAGTAATTCTCCCACACCCTTTGCGTTGTACTCATTTTTAGTACACGATACCCCTAGTACACCCCTCAGAGCCTATCTTTTCGTTTCGACCTTTAAGCATTTTACTTAAAGGAAGAATTTGTTACACCCCACTAAAATGTACACCCAAATCGCCTTAGCCTACCTTGTATGCACTCATCTTTAGTGCATTATTGTTACAACATTTGTTTAAACCCAAGTTAATTATCTAGTTGATTACATGGCTGCTAAGTCGAGTCATATCCTTGTACATATTGTTTTGGGACGATTGGGACTCATGGGTAAAGTACTAGTATAATGGAGTAATGGGGAAGAACATCATTTATTACCCCCATATGTGCTAAATGTTTTAAAAGTACTCCAAGTGTTTCAATTATCTTAATTCGAGTCATTAGATTAGTATTTGTAAAGTTATGTAAAAATTCAAGTGTAAGGGGAATGCAATGCCCCTATGATGTATTATTTTGGATGGTAGGGCAAAAATGTATGTCAATAAAAAAAAAAAAAAAAAAAAAAAAAAAAAAATTCAAAAAAATCAAGAAAAACACAAAAAAATGAGAAAAAATAGAAAAAATAGAAAAAACATACGGACTACCATCCCGTTTCATTTTATGTTTATCTTTATGTTTTTGTTATTTTGTTATTTTGTTTCTAGCTTAAAATTGAGTCTAGTCTTGGCTTAGCAACATTGTATAGTACATGTAATTGATCAAGATCTTTAACTAGCCACCAGTAAAATATCCTTTATCCAACAAAACCGTGTTTTCCTTTTCCCTACACCTAACATTATAACCCATTTAAAAGCCCTCTTTGATAGTTTATCTTAGGTGCTTACGCCTAGTGGAGGAGGTTTTCGATCCTTTCCCAAGCCTATGGTAATCTATTTGCTATGACAGGTAGTGAGAGATATTTTCCGTTTTCATTTATGAGATTTATTTTGATGACACTTGAGAGATGTGAGTATCTAAACACTATTTGTGAGGTGCTAGTATATAATCTCCGTGCTTATTATGATTGAAGTGGAACGATTATTTGTTGTAATTACTTTTATGTTAGCATTAAATGACCCCAAACTTGTATTTTGATTAGAATAAAAGCGCATTTGCTTGAGGACAAGCAAATCTCAAGTGTAAGGGTATTTGATGAGGCGAAAAGTGTACCGCTTTTAAGGGGTCATTTAAGCCCGAAATCGTATTTATTTGATCAAATATTGCCCTAAATCGTTCCTTTTGTCATTTTAGGTACTTTTGAGGAGAAATCTGGAAAAGGAGGCATTTTAGACGTTTTTGGAGCATTAAAGTGAAGAATACGACAAAGTCTCAAAATCGGCTGAAATTTACCTTTGACGGCGTCAGAATCATCTCTTGACGGCGTCATGCCTTGGCAAGAAAAGTTGGATGTGAAATTTACTCATGACGGGCCAGTGAGTTAGCATGAGAATTCTGACGGCGTCACGCTTTAACTAAATCAAGGGCGTCACGGCTTAAATCATAAGGGGACGGCGTCACGTTCATGATCCGTCGGCGTCAAGCCTTGATAGGCCAGAATGGATTTTTGAAGAGCTAAAGAGGGACGGCGTCAAGAAGGTCACCCGGGAACCCTAAAAGCGGCGAGGTGACGGCGTCACAATGCATAAGGTGACGCCGTCAGATCCAAAAATCTATATATAGTTTTCTAATCTTTTGTCATAGGAGAGAGCTTAGTGTGTGGAATTTTGGGATAAAACCCTAAGACGATTTTAGCTACTTTTTCAGGGCTTTTTGCCTTGAGATCTTCCATGTTTCATTGAAAGATAAGTTATCAATTAATCATTCAATATGTCTATGTGTTGTTTGATTCTATCTTATGCTTGTCTTTTGTTTAACATGTTAGGCTAATTTTATCTTGTGTTTGCTTAGATCTAATGAAACTTAGCTATTGATTATTGGTTGTTAGTGTGTTGTTAGTTGTATTGGATGATTGTTTATCTATGTTAGGCTTAAGAAAACTGGCTAACTTCCTATTCGGTAACTTGCTTGAACGTCTTAAGAAACATGAACCAAATGCGTACTAAAGGTTTTTATGGTTGTATTTAATGCACAAGCGAATTCTAGTGATCCCATGTTAGGAGCTTCCTAGCCGGCTCGACATAGGAGTGAAGTAGGAGCTTGTAGAGTTGGGGAAGTAAGTACGCCACCCCACGAATGGTATTAAGGAATACACCCGTCATCCACGCGACTAATACACACTAATTAACCGGTAAAAGATAGTTAGGGAGTAAGGAAATCTAAGTAAACACATTTCTCTACACATAAGTTTCTCACCACTTTTCATTTTTGTTATTTTATTTTATTTGCATTCGTAGTCATTTGGGTTAGTTGACTAGCAACTAATTCCGCCCACTCCTTCAAACCCGAGATTTTACTTGCTTTCATAAAATTATAAAAACATAAAAAGAATCTTCCTCAACCCTTAGACCTAATTAGAGTAGCCTTTCATACCTAACGAACACTATTCCCTGTGGAGAACGATCAATCCCCCGTACTTACCACTACACTATACTACATCGGTCAGGTACACTGCCTGGTGGGGTTGTAAGCCTCTTGAGATCCCTTGAGAGGTAAAACCTGTTGTAAGGTTACAAAACCACGCAATCAAAACAAAACAGATAAATTAAAATCCTAAGTGTGGTTAATCACTTTCCAACCATCCCATGAATAAGACTCATATCATTGAATAACTCACGCTTTAACACTTGAAACACACGCTTTAGGTAGACACGAATTATACTCAACAAGATCTCAATCAAAGAATAACCTTAGTTGGCGTTCCCATAACGGCCAACTCCCGTTCAATCCATAAATATAATATACAACAAATAGTGGTGATATCTCCCACTTAATATAAAACTTTACATAAGTTGGTTAAAACAAACTTCCAACTTTTCCTTTTTCTTTTTCTTTTCTATTTTTTTGATTTTTTTTTTTTGAAACTTTATATGTGTAAAATTTCACAACTTTTCTATCACTATTTTTCCGGATAATTTTTCCATACTCTTCATACTTTCAGAAATAACTGTAATAGTGAAAGTAGCAAACACACGAAAAATAAACTAAAAGTTATACAATATTTACTTTCATACCAATTGCATTGTGCAATTTCCCGACCTAACCAAAGATAATGAATTACGCACGCGAACACAGGTAATGTAAGGAAACACACTTTGCCTAAAGCAATTAACCACGGATTTTAATCTACAGGGTAGGCTAAGGTGTAAGGGTGTATCGAAACATTATAACAAAGGTGTAAGAAACGAAAGGAATGGCTCTGAGGGTTTTTCTAGGGGTATCTTACTCTAAAAGTGAGAGTAAACAAAGGGTTTATACGGGGGTTAACTAACCAGTGTAGTTAGTTAATATCACATAACATATAAAGGCTATTTGGGTGTAATCCTAGAAATTTATCAATTTAGACAAGTCACTCCAATTATATAGATAATACTCATTATGGTGGTCTCGAATAGTATACAAGCCAAGTTCTAAAGTTTACAAGTCACCAGCACACTAAAAGTTTTAATATTTTTGAAAGAATAGAGTTATGTGTGCGGTTATGTAATTTAGACTTTAAACAAAAACATGCTAGAAAAAAAAATTAAATTTTGATATATTAAGCGTATTTTTAAGCATATTTTGAAAAAGTTTAGGACAAGTAAGTGTTCTAATTCTCCATCCCCCCACTTAAGTTAAACAACGTCCTCGTTGTTTGTGTCAAAGGTTAAAAAGTGGAAAATAAAAGAATTAGAACAGAAAAACTCCCCTGAGATTTGCTCGGTATGATCCTCCATTATTCGTATAAGAGCAAAAATCAACTTTCTTGTGGATTAGAACGTTTAAGCTTCATAGATGATGTATCCACAAAAATGCAGGAATCTATAATACCATTTAGACTTTAACACACCTGAGTTAAGAAGGTTCAAACTTGCATAATACATTAGTAGTTAGTAAAAATAAAACCTAAAAAATTAAACTGTAAATCATCAGGTCAGTCGATACGCCGTATCTTATGGAAGAAGATACGCCGTATCGAGCCTGGAATAAATACGAATCAGAATAAAAGATGCGTCGCATCCTTAACCAGGGATGCGCCGCATTAAATAAACTGACAGAAAGTTTTAAAGTCAAAAGTAAAAATGCAGAAAATGAAATAAGATATGACCAGTGCAGGTGATGCGTCACATCTTATGATGGAGATGCGCCGCATCTTCTGCAGGTCTGACAGACTCGACACAGAACAGAAAAGTAAAATTTTTTTCATCGGGTTGTCTCCCGGTCAGCACTTGTCTTTATTCCAGAGTCTTCAAGTTAGACTCACGTTCAGCTCCTTAATACCGATCACAGAAAGAGTCAGAAGCATCGCGCTCCCTCATCGCCAGTCCAGTAATATTGAACACTCCTTGCTTGTCCTTAATATCCATGCCATTCTTCTTTAATATCTGTATAAACAGAGTTCTGTCCCTTTCGGGCAGAGATGACAAAATGATAAACGGGAAATTCTTATTATTATATAGGCATAAATATGCAAGGTGGGGTGGTAGTTCAATAAACATATCATTATTCAAATTTGTATTCTCAACTATTCTCCTACGTTTGTTAATTACTTCGCAATCATACCACTCATCATCAGAATCATTAACAATATTGCGCCTAAGTTCGGTAGGTACATTAAGGTCAATAAATTCCTCGAGGTTCTCATGATTAGGATTAGTTGAGTTGTTTTGAATCAATGTTTCTCCCATAAGCCTAGCTTCTAGATCGAGGTCCATACGTTCTCTTAATCCTAGCACATAGACGCCTCTAATTATGCTCTTAGCAGGATTTTGGCACTTATAGACTAGTTTATTATTCCCTACCTTCAATGAGATTTTCCTTTTAAACACATTAATCTTAGCATGGGCGGTAGACAGGAAAGGTCTTCCAAGGATTAAAGGAATCTTAACATCCTCGGGCATATCTAATATAACAAAGTCTACGGGGAAAACAAATTTCTCAATCTTAACTAGCACATTTTCAGCAACCCCTTCAGGTCATTTTACCGTTTTATCAGCCAATTCAATAAGCAGCTTAGTTGGTGCTAATTTTCCTAGTCCTAGGGTAGTGAATGTCTTAAGGGGCATAACACTAACGCTAGCTCCTAAGTCAGCTAATGCATTATTGAAAGATAAATCATTAATTGAACAAGGTAAAGTAAAACTTCCTGGGTCCTTTTCTTTATGAGGCAAGGCACGTAAGTCGGTTGCAGAGCTCTCTTCTTTCATTGTAGCCTTGATCTCCTCTTCAATCTTTGCCTTCTCTTTGAGTAACCTCCTTAAACTGATTGAAGAATTAAAGAAAAATTTGGGCTTTGCAGCATCATTACCATTCATCAATCTTCTAGGAAAAGGTATGTTAGGCGTGACTTCTTCAGTAGTGCATATGGCCTTGACATGATCTCTTGGGTTAGTTTCAGTTGAGCTAGGTAAACTTCCGTATCCCCTTTCTTGAAGAACCTTGCTCATTTGTCCGATTTGTTGTTCCAATGCTTTGATCGAAGCTCCTTGATTTCTTGTTATAGTATCCGTTGAGGCTCGGATTTCTTTGATCATAGCGGTGTTCTCTTCATGTCTTTTAGCAGCATCGGCCATAATTTGCTTTAGAGTGTCATCCAAAGTCTGCCTCCTTTCTTGATAAGTGGGATTATAGTTGTTCTTTTGATAGTATCCCGGAGCAGCTTCCCTAAATCTTCCTGAAGGTCGGAATGGTTGTCCAAATTGTGTGTAGTATGCTTCTTTAAAAGTCTCACTTTCATTCTTATTAGGGCAATCTTTAGTGTAGTGAGGTCCTTCGCATTTTTCACATCCAACTTGGGCAGCATAAACTTTCTCATCACGCTTCTTCATCTCTCTACTAATTTTATCCAATTGAGCTTGAATTGCAGCAAACCCGTCAAAATTAGTGCTGCTCTTAGATCTAGTAGAGGTTCCATCGTGCCATTTTTGAGAGTGATCAGCAGCTTCTTGGATAACTTTTCTAGCATCGGCTGCACTCATTTGAGGCACAGCTCCCTTAGCATCCAAGATTTGTCTAGTAGGCACGTACAATCCTTGATAGAACAATATTATCTCCTGCATTGGACTTAGATAATGTTGAGGGCATTTCATCAATAAGTCTTTAAATCGTTCCTAAGCTTGATAAAGAGTTTCATCAGGCTCTTGCTTGAAACTGTTGATAGCCTCCATCTTTTTAGCAGTTTTAGCAGGTGGACAATATCTTTTCAGGAATTTGCTCTTCAAATCTTCCCATGTTGTGATTGAACTAGCAGGTTCATTCCTTAGCCACTTATTAGCAGCTCCTTTAAGCGAAATAGGAAAGATTCTTAGCATAAGTTGATCGTCAGAGACTCCTTCTGTAGTAAACAAATCTGCAATCTCGAGGACTTTTTCAACATGTTCATTAGCATCTTCATGTTCCGTTCCACTGAAAGCATTTTCTCTTAGCTCCTTGAGAAACTGACCCTTCAACTCAAACTTTGACTTTTCATCAAACTTTGGTCTAGCAACTCCTGAACTGTAATCAGCACGGGTTTTGTTCATGTATTCCTCCATAGTAGTGCTTTCCGCCATTGTTTCTGTTTCTTCTTCCTCCTTATCTTCAAAAAAGTAATCAAGCTCGAACGAACTTGAAATTTCAAAGCTTTTTGTGTTGAAAAGCCTTTTAAGCGAATGTAAGGCTCGTTCAGGATCTTCGAAAGGTTTAATCAAGTTCTTAGTTGAACTCCTGGTCATGCACTTCCTGAAATCATCACAAGAGCATCAGTAGGGTATGTTCAAGAAAGTATGATATCAAAGAATTAACAACGAAAACGGAATACGAAAAATAAAAGTTTCTGATCTCTGCAAACGATGCGCCGTATCCAGAAAGTTGGATACGCCGTATCTTATTTAGTTAAAATTTAATCAGACTTTTATTCAGAAAACAGATACACCGCTTATGAATTAGAATGCGCCGTATCGAGTTTAAATTATCAAAAATCGATTATATTTATTAAAATTAAATGCGTCGTATTAACAAAAGCTAATGCGCCGTATTTTCGTTACGTTTCAAAATACAAGATTTTTGATTTAGTAGATGCGCCATATCGATAAAGATCGATGCGTCGCTTCAGTTTAATAATTCGAAAAACTGTTTTTAATTTAAATAGAAAATACGCCGTATCTGTTAAAACAGATGCGTCGTATGGCGTTAGGGTTTAGAAAAATTTCTTATTAAAAACAGAATACGCCGTATCTTGGGGAAAGATGCGTCGTACTCGAATTTATTAAACGCGTTGTATTTTATAAAAATTAAACGCAATACGCCGTATCTGTGAAAACAGATGCGCCGTATCGTTTGTATCAGCACAATACAACGATAGCTGAATGCAGAAAAATACAGAAAAGAAAAACAAAAATAAAATCAAACAAAAAGAAACAAAAATTACAGAAAATAAACAAAAACAGAAAATATGCAAATTATACAATGAATGCAATCTATCTAATATATAACAGGGTTAGTGGTTAGAATCTAAAAAGAAAACTAAAAAGAAAAACCTAATTAAAATACTAATCAAATTAACAGATAATAACAATTCACTCCCCGGCAGCGGCGCCAAAAACTTGATGGAGCGTGATGTGTCGTTGCGGTTTAGCAGTATTAATGCCTACTCAAGTTTTAAATTTATATTTAGCCGACTTATCAATAACACACACACTTAACGAGCAATGTACCCGGTCAGTATGAATATAATGGTAAGTAGAGTGTCGATCACTAAGAGTGGAACGTATTATCTAGTTATTCTAATCAGTATTTTAATATCCTAAGTTAGCTATACAACCTAATCTAACGCAAAGGGGTTCAGCCTGAGAGACTGGCACGGTTTGGTTATGATTAAATAGAAAACTAAACTAATGAGCACGAATCAGCGATTAGCACACACGTACACAGATAGATACTCGAGACAATAAGAAGACCTGTCCTGATAATTAAGTAGCTTGTCACTTGTTTTATTGTTAGTTTTATATGAAGTGTATATAATTAAACCTTTCTCGTTGGCTCTAATCTTATCGGCGAGTAAACCCTTAATGATTACTTATGTCTATCCTATTTATTCAAGAGACGCTAAAACAAATAGGGGAGGAAGGGGCATGGCGACCCAAGCAATACTCAGCTAGACACAGAGGTTATCAATGCACTAATAAAAGTCACCAAAGACATCAACATATAAACTTTAATTAATGGGAAAGCAATATTAAGGGGAGTGCATGATTTTCCGTAGTCACATGACACAAGCCCATCAATCCTGATGAATTAAAGTGTACTAATACAATAAAACAAAACTACTTATTGAATTGAATACATGCAGGACCTTCTTACAGCTCTTGTATCTTCGTTTAGGGTGTGTCTTGTGCTGCTTGGTCGTCTGAATTCGGCTCTAGGGTTATATGGTCTTCGGTCTCTATATATCTGAGAGAGCTCTCAAATTCGTCTGTCCTTGGGGTATTTATAGTTTCTGTCTGAGGGGTCGATGCGGCGCATAGAGTTGATAGATGCGGCGCATTGACTTAACTTCGCGTAGGGTCCAAGATTAATATATTCAGGAATATTCGTACACCGTCTTCAGATGCGGCGTATCTTGGTCTTTGTATGCGGCGCATGTACTTGGATTGTAACTTGTGAAATCTTGATAGTGATACGCCGTATGTTAGAAGTATATTGCGGCGTATCTGGAGTAGAACGAGCTTGATCTTCTGGATTTCAATAGGCTTTTGACATCTTGCTTGTTTTGCTCCATAATTAGTCCAAAATCGCCAAGTTTCACATAATGCTTGTTTTTACCTGAGAATTACTAAAGTAAACATTAATGTATCAATTCTCATATATAATATAATAAAACAAGTAAAATAAATAGGATAAATGATGATAATAAAATGTACTTATTTGAGTTCATCATAAGACAATCTAACAATATGTAAGATAAACATATTCCTTTGGGCTTACCTATTTACCAACTAATTCAACTTAATGGTATAATAGAATTTCCAAGCTAATTGCATACTTTATAACACAAGTACTTTTTGACCAAGTCACTTCATGTCCATGTCTCATCAAGAAGACATAAACAGTTATAATCCCACTATACGTTATAAGTCATTTATCAATGACTTCATGTATATGTCTTATTTAAAAAAACATAACAAGTTAACGTCTTACTTTATATTATTATAAGTCTCGTAACAATTAATAGAATTCATGTTTATAAGAAGATATAAACATGTATAACTAAAGTAATCATGAATACCACCTCTTGGTTTCAATAGCAATTTCAAGTTAATTTATTATTTCATTTATTTATGTCATTCCAAGAATACATAAATATTCAAATTGAAGTAGTATAAGATTACTTCATTTATTTATGTCATTCCAATAATACATAAATTAAACTGAATTAGTCTTTGTTATTATCTTGACACATGTTCTAAATAGGGTAATCACACATTAGATGTGTATAAGTCATATTAGAACGTTAGTCTCTTACCTTGCGGTCAAGAAAACCTTTAAATCATATTTCTATGTGTTGTACCTTACACACAATAAAGATTTCTACCACTTGTGCATAGAACAACATCATGTAGCAGATAAACAACACGACACGCATGTGTTTATGTGACCAATATGATTGTGTCAATAATATTAGCATAACAAGTAGATGTAGGACTACATTGTTTAGTAAGGAAACGTACATGACTATCCATACAAACATGAGTGTCTACAATTGGAAAGTAATTATCTTGAGACAATCTAGAGATAATATGGGTTACTACCAAGATAATAAAGCTTGTAGCTCCTGTAACCACTCGTAAAATTTCACATTTAAACCAACTACTTTACAAAATAGTTATCCTTTTTCCACGTAATTTTTTTTTATTTGATTGTATCTCCTATCTCATGTGACGTAACTCACATCCCTGATAAACGTGCTCCAACACAGACCTACCTAACGAACCTAATGTTTATTTCATAAACATATTTATTTGAAAACATTACATTTATCATTTTACGATAAATCCTTAACGAACGTACAATCAAAACATGCATTATCTATATAGAGTTTCTATGAAACCCTAAAATTCATCACAACACCAAATAAGCTCAACTAAACCTTAGAACATAAAAGTACAACTCATTTGAACTAATGTACAAGTTACTGAAGCACCAGAAACACTAATACTATTTTTAGTTCCCGGTAAAACCCTAATTTCATAAAACTATGATTTTATGTGTTCATCTCACAAACCCTAAATTATTTATATAATATTTTCACAAAATATTAAATGTACAAGTCATATAAGCTAGAGTACAAGTCTTTTATGCATGAAATCATATATTTACAAAATCCTTATTAAAACCATATTTATATTTATTTTAAAGCATAATTTACAAACCCTACATGCATAATTCCTAAAAATTAATTTTTCTAAACTCACTAAATATTTTTACAAGTCTTTAAACCCAAAGTACAAGTGCCTAATGCACAAAGACCAAAAGTCCCATTTACTTACTTTTAAACTTAATAAAAATTTACATATAATTTTTATAACATAATAAATTATTAAAACTATATTTTTCTTATATTCTAAATATTAGTACAACCCTATTAAGCATATAATACAACCCTCCTAAGCCTAAACTAAATTCTTCATTATTTCTCTAAAATTCGAAATATACATATATAGATAGAAACTCTAAACTATTTTCCTAACTCTTGAACCAAGACATTAAACTAGACAAGTTCTATCCCTAAACCCTAACTACAATATGATAAAGCTTAATGTACAACATCACTAAGCAAATCCGGTTCCTATACTAATTCCTAGTCGAATTATAACTTAAAACTTTAACTAAGTTACCTTCTAAATATTACCTACACTACATACATCTTCTCTAGTCCATAAAACACACGCCTTTCCTCTCCTCTCTTCTCTTCAAAGAAGCCTTCCACATGTCATCTCCCATGTTCAAGAACCCTCCCCCTTAACTGCTAGATAACATGGCTGTAAATTGGCCACATCCTTCTTCCCCCTCCTCAACCCAAGTGGCACTCTCCTCATTTTCTGTCAGCCCTTGTCTCCTCACCATGTCCCCTTATCACTTCCCACAAAACCCTAATTAACTCTCCATAAATAGCAGCTTACTTCTCAACATATTCTCACACCAATTTCGACTAAACATATCCCATATCACTCGAACTTTACCAAAACAATCCATTTCCAATTCCCTACTGATCACAGCCTCAAACATACACTCTTAATCAAATTCTAAGAAGCCTAGAGGAGGAGGAAACCACTAGTGCTCAAGAAACAATTTTCATTCGATATCCAAAACCCTAGTCGAACCAACCCTAAGTAAGTCTATCTAACACTTTTGATATTCAATTTATTTATTATTATACATCTTTAAACATTAGATTATGAACCACTAATAACAAATAAAATCGAAAACCATAATAAATCTTGTTCTTTTACTTTGTCTGTTCGAACAGTACATACAAACGCACCCTATATGTTCGAGTTATTGTAATAACAAATCAAGAATTAATGAAACATGATAAAATATGCATAATATTGTCATACAATACGTAAAAACCTAGTAGGAAAACCCTGAAAACATTAAAACCCTTATTGAGTCTTTCTCTGAGTTTGTATTGAACCAAAAATCAACCCAGATGCCCATGTTTTGATTTATAATTCGACCCCCAAATGATCACTCTAAAATCTAATCTTTTGCATAACTAAAGTTCACCCAACTAACTGATTTTAGGAAAAAGAATCATTAAAAATGATCAAGTTTCCATTAAGTTATTGAGTTCCAAAATCTGCCATATATTGCTAAATCTAGAACTAAGATTTTCAGTTATTACTTTTTCAGTTTTGGTCGACCAACTCACCAACTTTCAACCTATTTTTCGACCCTTATAAGGTCTCTAAAAATTCTGTATTTTGGTATGTTTTAAGATTACATGGTTAATTTAAATTAGGAGAAAGAATCAACTAAAATGATTAGTCGAATCAAAAGTTATCTGAGTCCAAAGTTTGGTCTTTATCGCTAAAGAAGAACCAAATTTCTATTAACAGTTTTTATTAAAACTCGATCCAACTCACTGATTTTGAACCCAGTTTTCGACCCCCATATGGACTCTAAAAATTCTGAGATTTTTCCATATTAAATATGACCTAGCAAACTTAATTTAGAAGCAAGAAACACCAAAAATGATCGAACCATTAAAAAGATAATAGCTTTCAAAGTTGGCCTCATCACTAAGCCTTAAAACCCATTTCCAGATTTTTTTTTTTAAAACTTGTTCGATCGACTGACTTTTGAAATACTTTTCGACCATCAAACTGGTTTCATAAATTACGAAAGTTGGCATGATTCAAGAAGACCTAGCTAACTATACGTAGGAACTGAGAACCCGTAAAATGATTTATTATTCGTTAAGTTATTAGAACTAAAAACTCTACCAAAGTCACTAAATATCATGCGCATATTTTTAAATAATTAGAGTTTTATTGTGCTAAATTTGTAAATATCATATAGTTAATTTATACCAAGGATTACTTTTGACAATATCGAATAAACAAGGTAGAAAATGTCATTTTTGAAACTTAAGGGTAAAAACTGTCATTTTCCAAAAGTTCAGGGTATAAACTGTCATTTGACCAAACCTTAGGGATTAAAGTGTAGCTTTTCGTAACTATCATTTTTATTCTATTTTCTGATTTAATAGAAAATATACTAACGTAATACGTTTATTTTATTGATGAACAAAAGAACGAACGAAAGATATATATATAACGAACGAACAGAAAACATAAGAAAGAGTAATAAGATAAAATCTTATTTTTGAAAAAACTTCATGTTGTCTCGTTACAACAATAAATCAACAACCAAACAACGAAACGAAACGAACAAACGAACATATAATCATCTGAAAATGATTACTGAATATTGGCATAACAACCCAGGTTTCTTGTCCGGAGACGTTTATCAACTTTCTTTCATTTTGCTTTCCATCCAGATTGCTAAGGTGAGTTCATAGTCCCACTTTTTATATACGTTTTTCTAAATTTGTGGGGAGATACATGCTACCAAACCGAATATAAGTATTTTCTGTAAGCTTTCCCGATTAATATTGCATAAGACACCTTATTTGTGTTAGCCGGATGGATAGTCTTTGTACTAGCCGGTTTGATAGCCAAATACACCCCATTTGTGTTAGCCGGATGGATAAACTTTGTGCTAGCCGGATTGATAACCAAATGCACCTTATTTGTGTTAGCCGGATGGATAGACTTTGTGCTAGCCGGATTGATAACCAAATACACCATTATTTATATCATTTTATGATATCACCCACATACGCACCGTTAACGTTTAAGTTCATGAGACTTAGTGCAATATATAACGAACTGTGATATTACTGATTTATTTCCTACTTAGCTTATGTTCAAACTGATTTAACTTTAAACACTATGGATTCACTCAACCTTTGTATTGACTTTTTAGCATGTTTATCTCAGGTAATTTGAAGCACGGCTTGGTACGGAATGGCTATGGACTGTCCATTTTTGTTATCATTCAACAAATAACATATTTTTATTAAAATATCTTGGAACCTCCTGCTAGGACCTGCATATTGTAACTCTGATATAAATGAATGATAACAATTTTATCTAAAAATGTCTCTTTTCGAGTCGTTTTCTATTATCATGACTGTGAACTGTGAAGTAGCACCCCAACTTATATTTCCGCTGCGAATTTCAAAAACCGGGGTGTTACAGAGTGGTATCAGAGCTCATGGTTATAGAGAACCAAATGTTTTTAAACATTGGACTATAACCGCATTTTCAAAAATAAACAAAATTTCACCGTAAAGTCCTACGCCTTCCGTGCCGGTATGTTTCAGCAATTAGAGCATCTTTTATTATGATTATTTGGCATTAATAATCCCCCTATTTGATAACTATTTGATTAGCTTTATTTGCAAATTTCAAATTGCTTATTATCACTATTTGCGGACTACTATAGTATCATGTCCCCCCTAAACTCCCGAACTTAACGAAACAGCTTTACGTACTATTTGTACATGACCTACTCACTCTCTTAAGTAAATCACATCTGATGAAAAGTTTATTGGTTGCCCAACAACATTTGAGGTTTGACAAAATTCACGCCAAGAAACAATTCAGAAAGATGTTGAATCGAATCCTCTCGAACCTAATACTCCCGAAACCCCAATACTAAAATTCCCCGATGCTATATCTACACCCAATTCCCCTGGTCCTAATATGAATCCTCAAGATCCCATGTGGACTCTCCTTTATGAACACACCAATATTCTAGACAATCACGCTAAACATTTGGAAGAATTACAACCATTACGTTTCGAACGATACGACTGTAACTTCGACACTCTGTTTAGAAGAACCGATGACGAAAGAAGAACGGTGTTCGACTTGGGAGCAAGTGTTGATCGGATGAAGTATACGCACGACCATAAATATAAAAGCTTAGATTATAGGATCTGCTGTGCGAGGAAAGAAAACAGTCAACTACGTGGTAGAGTGGAAGATATCGAAAGAACCCTATGGATGGCCAGAAGAAACGACTAAACCTACCACCACCCATACCCTAGAAATTAAGCAAAATAACCAAAAGAAAAAACACCATGAGATAGAAACTACCATCCCTACTCACTGCCCCGCCTGCCATCACAAGCATCTTCAAGATTGTAGCAACTACCATCGCCAACAAGTTTTTTGGCAGGAAGTTGGTAGAAACTACATCGCCACGCCTGCTCATAAAGCTGATTATAATGGAAAACGACCTCTATGTCAACGATGTAAGTTACATCATTATGGGGTTTGTTTTATCAAGTGTGGAAGATGCAAGAAAATAGGACATCAAACCGGAAACTGTTAGACAATAGGAGCAAACCTACGAACCAGGACTTGTTATGGATGTAGAGGAAAAGGACATATTATGAATCAATGCCCAAACTTCAATCCCGACTGGAAGACTAAGAATGATGCAGAAGAAAACTAGAACTTATTAAGGAATCTCAACTATAACCTAGAATGACCTCTAAGTTTAAACAGAAAAATAAATTGAGGTTAGAACTCTTTAAGTTGTATTTTCCTTTCAAATATTCCTTAGTTACGATGGACGTAATCTAAATAAATTATCTTTCTACTCTATGAAATCTCTATCTCGTAACAATTCCCTCATAATTCCAATCTGCGATTAGCTTCTATATCTATTTTATTTCTCCATACCCTATTCATAAACATACCTCGTAGAACCCTAGAAAACTCTAAGATTTATTTCGAGGTTATCTCATTAAGTACCTTAAGAAATCCCTAACCTATCACCGTAGGGTGGACTGAAATTTTCCTACTCTTTTGAAAATTATTTATGAAGTTATTTTACAGAAATAAAGTGTTGAACGCCATCTAAAACTTTTTGAAAAAGAATGAATATCACAGTGACTGAACCAAACATCACATCATTTGGTCCTCGATTATACATAACTTGATCAACTATGTATAATTTAGGAAGTATCATGTAGTGAATTGGACAGTTATATTTTCAGATTTTCTACTACTAATTTTCATTCAAAAGCAAAATATTGAAACCAAACAAATTGTTTATAAACTATTATTTTGATTTAATGCAACAAAAGTCTACATCTACTACCCATCATCTCTAAGATAGGAATTCGACAACATTGTGGATAGAAAACCCTAAGATTTTATTCGAAACCTCGGAAGTTCATACATAGAGACATAATTAGCAACAGAAATGCTAATATTACAAGGATTACATAAGCTTTATTTTATTTAGGATTACCTAGGAAATACAACAAAGACCATCCTAATAACCCTAGCGCAAGACTTATTTTCCCCATGTCTGATCCACGATAAAGGCTACGATAGTAAGTGGAACAACGAACATTAGGATTATACCCAAGGCTTCAAAATTTTCATCCGAATTATACACCATGTAGGAAGCAATCGCAACCATGTAGACCATTGCTAGGATCGTGACAAGATGCGGTATTTTGAGGTTTTTAGAAGAAAATTTGGTGGTGAAAGAATGAGGATTAGAAATGAGGTATTTATAGGTGGAAAAACTAGTCGTTACACGACCGTTGGAAACACTGTTTCTGACCGTTGCACATTGATTTATTAGGTGGCAAAACATTCAAATTTAGCTCATCCAGTAGAGATAAGACTGACCAAACCTCGATCCCTTAGGTATCAAACGGAAAACCAAGGATTTGTAGTAAAATGACATTATCAGAGATAAGGCCTAAAGAATAAGATAATATTTTAGATAAATATTATTTTTAACTTGAGGCATTTTAAGCATATCAAACTCTCATCCTGAACTAAATCATTGTACGATTTTCCTTTATCGCATTTCCTATCTGAATAGGTTAGAAATCTGAACCTAGCCATCTATATACTTCACTTTTCTCAACTTTCCAACCAACACAAGCCAAATCTCGGGACGAGATTCCCTTCAACGGGGGGATACTGTAACCACTCGTAAAATTTCACATTTAAACCAACTACTTTACAGAATAGTTATCCTTTTTCCACGTAAATTTTTTTTTTATTTGATTGTATCTCCTATCTCATGTGACGTAACACACATCCCTGATAAACGTGCTCCAACACAGACCTACCTAACGAACCTAATGTTTATTTCATAAACATATTTATATGAAAATATTACATTTATCATTTTACGATAAATCCTTAACGAACGTACAATCAAAACATGCATTATCTATATAGAGTTTCTATGAAACCCTAAAATTCATCACAACACCAAATAAGCGCAACTAAACCATAGAACATAAAAGTACAACTCATTTGAACTAATGTACAAGTTACTGAAGCACCAGAAACCCTAATTCTATTTTTAGTTCCCGGTAAAACCCTAATTTCATAAAACTGTGATTTTATGTGTTCATCTCACAAACCCTAAATTATTTATATAATATTTTCACAAAATATTAAATGTACAAGTCATATAAGCTAGAGTACAAGTCTTTTATGCATGAAATCATATATTTACAAAATCCTTATTAAAACCATATTTATATTTATTTTAAAGCATAATTTACAAACCCTACATGCATAATTCCTAAAAATTAATTTTTCTAAACTCACTAAATATTTTTACAAGTCTTTAAACCCAAAGTACAAGTGCCTAATGCACAAAGACCAAAAGTCCCATTTACTTACTTTTAAACTTAATAAAAATTTACATATAATTTTTATAACATAATAAATTATTAAAACTATATTTTTCTTATATTCTAAATATTAGTACAACCCTATTAAGCATATAATACAACCCTCCTAAGCCTAAACTAAATTCTTCATTATTTCTCTAAAATTCGAAATATACATATATAGATAGAAACTCTAAACTATTTTCCTAACTCTTGAACCAAGACATTAAACTAGACAAGTTCTATCCCTAAACCCTAACTACAATATGATAAAGCTTAATGTACAACATCACTAAGCAAATCCGGTTCCTATACTAATTCCTAGTCGAATTATAACTTAAAACTTTAACTAAGTTACCTTCTAAATATTACCTACACTACATACATCTTCTCTAGTCCATAAAACACACGCCTTTCCTCTCCTCTCTTCTCTTCAAAGAAGCCTTCCACATGTCATCTCCCATGTTCAAGAACCCTCCCCCTTAACTGCTAGATAACATGGCTGTAAATTGGCCACATCCTTCTTCCCCCTCCTCAACCCAAGTGGCACTCTCCTCATTTTCTGTCAGCCCTTGTCTCCTCACCATGTCCCCTTATCACTTCCCACAAAACCCTAATTAACTCTCCATAAATAGCAGCTTACTTCTCAACATATTCTCACACCAATTTCGACTAAACATATCCCATATCACTCGAACTTTACCAAAACAATCCATTTCCAATTCCCTACTGATCACAGCCTCAAACATACACTCTTAATCAAATTCTAAGAAGCCTAGAGGAGGAGGAAACCACTAGTGCTCAAGAAACAATTTCATTCGATATCCATGTCACAACTCGTGATTTTAGGTCATTTTCTGAACCTCGACGATTCACTATTCACCGATCACTATTCATCATTTCACTATTCATCATTTTCGGAGTCAGTTTGAGACTTCGAGAAGCGTTCGGAAATTTTACTATTCATGTGACACTATTCATTCCTGGAAGGAAATCACTATTCATGTTCATCATTCATTTCATCGTAAACGTAGTTTACGGGTATTCATATTCGCGTAACCGGTTGGGTTCAGCTGCGAAATTCATGCATCATTAGTAGGGACACTGCATACGGACTAGGAATAGTCTACATATCATCATAATGACATTTTCATACTATTCCACTCGTAGGTTTATTAAATTAACATTTTTATTACATTTGACGTTTTACGTATAATTAAATTTAATTAAAACGTTAACGCGCGATCAATAAATGTGACTAACACGTCCGACAATCCCCAAGATGGTCCCGATATATTTTTACACTCATTTTAACATCAAGAAAATTATAAAATTCATTTACCCGGTATTTTGAGAATTTATTCAATTTATATCGTACGTTTTATATAATTACGACAGTTTTCGTAAAAACTAAACAATAATCGTCCAAACACACCAATACTTGTACCCAACATATTTTTATAATTTTTATGACTTTATTATGTCCCGGTTAACTCCGTTAAAATTTATTTCTAGCAAACCCGGTACCCGATTACATTTAAAACTACTTGTAAACTACATAATTATACATATAATCATCACTTCAACACAACAAGGAGCCCCCCCCCCCCCCTTCCCCTTGATTCACTCCAGCAGCCCCCCCCCCTCCTAGCCAACTTGCCAACTTACCATGCAATTCCATCTCATTAATGCCTACCTATAATTGTCCAATATATATAGTTATATCCCATTTTTCTTCACATTTTACACACATAAAAGTTCAAGTATACCAAAGTTCTCTCCTTTTCTCTCTTCCTCTTGATGTGCTCGGCCATATATCTAAACACAAGCAAGATCCATTAATTTTTGAAGATTTATACATAATCAAGTCACTTTAGTACTCCTTATAGGGTTTTGAAATACAAACTCAAGGTTTTATAGGGTTTTGATCCTCATAAGCTCACTAATCTTTCAAGTAAGTTTGACAAACTCATTTTCATAATTTTAACTAGTTCTTATAATGTTCATATAATTTTTATACAAGATCTACATGTATATGTTAGTTTATACCACTCTTTTTACACTTTTTATAACTTTTGAGCTCTAGAAATGGAAAGTATGTAGATCCTTGATAGATTAACTTGGATGATGATGTTTAGGGACCCATGACACCCTAAGAAGGTGTATGGTAGGATTGAGAGTTGTTTGGTTGTAGATTGGATGGTTTTGGACAAGATACAAACTAGGAAAACCCATTTTTGAAACTATAAAATAGCTACTGTCCTTATTTTGAAAACGTGGCCAACTCAGTAGGTTGTGAGTAATTTTGGACCAAAGATTTAGAAAATACATTCCGAGACGAAACTATGGCCGAAAACGGGGATAAAAACGAGCTTATAACGAAGGAGATATGATTTTTCAAAGTTTAACGACGAAAACTAATTTTTCTGAAAATAACGTGCTGTTGGACGATTTTCGATGGACAAACTGAGACGTTTAACGTGACCTAGATGACCCGAGCTACTGAAAATATATTAGTACATGTTAATACGAAACCACGGATATAAAGAACGTAGAAAACGAGCTAGTAACGACCAAGATACACGCGTTTAAACCTCGATAACTCCTATATATTTTTGACAGCTTTTTAATGGAAATGTGTTTACGTACTAAAAACTATATTTTTCAAATAACAACCATGGAGAGCCGTATTTCTTACCGTTGGAACACGTACGATCAAAGATTTATTAACGCGACTATTATAAGACATACCAAGGTTTTCAAAACGCCGAGACTAACACAAACATTTTATACACGTTATTACACGACTAGTTTTGACGGAACAAGTTGACATATTTTTACCAAGTTTTGGAAAACATTACATATCGACGATAACTATTATTTTCAAAGTACGAGTGGTATAGGTTACATATGCATGAACATTCACTACACCATCTAAGTAGAACATATTCATTCATGATAGGTTGCGGCTAGTGTTCGCGCCTTGTTGTTCCGTTCATCACATATTCATCGCATTGTTGTATCATCGTATCAGGTGAGTTTGTAGCCCCACTTTTCTCATTTACTTGTTTTTAACTCTTTGGGGGAGATACATGCTCAAACTACTTGTTTTTACTTTTACTCTAAACAATTTTTCTCATATGCTACGCTATACGTTATTATTGTGTTATGCTTGACTGTGTTATACTTAATGTGCAAATTTTGATTGTGTACTCTTGAGCAACGTATACCTTTGGGAAATGGCACCCAGTAGACTAATACCTTTGGGAAATGGCACCCAGTAGTCTAATACCTTTGGGAAATGGCACCCAGTAGGCTAATATCTTTGGGAAATGACACCCAGTAGTCGTTAATCTTTGAGCAGAGGCATGTACACATATTGTATACACGTATGTTTTAATCATACTATATATTAGCAGTGGGTTGTGAACACACAAGTTGCAGGTTTTGTATGGGCGGGATTTGCAACTGAGTGGATTTACGATGCCTTTGCTGTGTGATCATTTTCTATAGGCTTTATTCGTTAAACAAACTCTATGAACTCACCAACCTTTGTGTTGACACTTTTAAGCATGTTTATCTCAGGTTAGTAAGGCGATAGCAGGTGCATGGAGCAGAGAGTCTTAGGGCATGCTTTTGGAGACTTTCACTTTTATCGTTTACCATTTGATACACTTTAAAAACTTATGTGTTATTCTACTTTGGGATCTTTTGTTTTGTAAACTATGACTTTTATCTATTCGAATGGTAACTTTTCAAAACGTCTCATTTAGAGGTCGTTTTCTATAACTTGTACTTTGTGCCCTGAAGTAGCATCCCAAAGACACTATCGTTCCGCTGCGATATTTTGGGGGTGTTACAATCCAAAACCCTAGTCGAACCAACCCTAAGTAAGTCTATCTAACACTTTTGATATTCAATTTATTTATTATTATACATCTTTAAACATTAGATTATGAACCACTAATAACAAATAAAATCGAAAACCATAATAAATCTTGTTCTTTTACTTTGTCTGTTCGAACAGTACATACAAACGCACCCTATATGTTCGAGTTATTGTAATAACAAATCAAGAATTAATGAAACATGATAAAATATGCATAATATTGTCATACAATACGTAAAAACCTAGTAGGAAAACCCTGAAAACATTAAAACCCTTATTGAGTCTTTCTCTGAGTTTGTATTGAACCAAAAATCAACCCAGATGCCCATGTTTTGATTTATAATTCGACCCCCAAATGATCACTCTAAAATCTAATCTTTTGCATAACTAAAGTTCACCCAACTAACTGATTTTAGGAAAAAGAATCATTAAAAATGATCAAGTTTCCATTAAGTTATTGAGTTCCAAAATCTGCCACATATCGCTAAATCTAGAACTAAGATTTTCAGTTATTACTTTTTCAGTTTTGGTCGACCAACTCACCAACTTTCAACCTATTTTTCGACCCTTATAAGGTCTCTAAAAATTCTGTATTTTGGTATGTTTTAAGATCACATGGTTAACTTAAATTGGGAGAAAGAATAAACTAAAATGATTAGTCGAATCAAAAGTTATCTGAGTCCAAGGTTTGGTCTTCATCGCTAAACAAGAACCAAATTTCTATTAACAGTTTTTATTAAAACTCGATCCAACTCACTGATTTTGAACCCAGTTTTCGACCCCCATATGGACTCTAAAAATTCTAAGATTTTTCCATATTAAATATGACCTAGCAAACTTAATTTAGAAGCAAGAAACACCAAAAATGATCGAACCATTAAAAAGATAATAGATTTCAAAGTTGGCCTCATCACTAAGCCTTAAAACCCATTTCCAGATTTTTTTTTTAAACTTGTTCGATCGACGGACTTTTGAAATACTTTTCGACCATCAAACTGGTTTCATAAATTACGAAAGTTGGCATGATTAAAGACGACCTAGCTAACTATACGTAGGAACTGAGAACCCGTAAAATGATTTATTATTCGTTAAGTTATTAGAACTAAAAACTCTACCAAAGTCACTAAATATCATGCGCATATTTTTAAATAATTAGAGTTTTATTGTGCTAAATTTGTAAATATCATATAGTTAATTTATACCAAGGATTATTTTTGACAATATCAAATAAACAGGGTAGAAAATGTCATTTTTGAAACTTAAGGGTAAAAACTGTCATTTTCCAAAAGTTCAGGGTATAAACTGTCATTTGACCAAACCTTAGGGATTAAAGTGTTGCTTTTCGTAACTATCATTTTTATTCTATTTTCCGATTTAATAGAAAATATACTAACGTAATACGTTTATTTTATTGATGAACAAAAGAACGAACGAAAGATATATATATATATAACGAACGAACAGAAAACATAAGAAAGAGTAATAAGATAAAATCTTATTTTTGAAAAAACTTCATGTTGTCTCGTTACAACAATAAATCAACAACCAAACAACGAAATGAAACGAAGAAATGAACATATAATCATCTGAAAATGATTACTGAATATTGGCATAACAACCCAGGTTTCTTGTCCGGAGACGTTTATCAACTTTCTTTCATTTTGCTTTCCATCCAGATTGCTAAGGTGACTTCATAGTCCCACTTTTTATATACGTTTTTCTAAATTTGTGGGGAGATACATGCTACCAAACCGAACATAAATATTTTCTGTATACTTTCCCGATTAATATTGCATAAGACATCTTATTTGTGTTAGCCGGATGTATAGTCTTTGTACTAGCCGGATTGATAGCCAAATACACCCCATTTGTGTTAGCCGGATGGATAGACTTTGTGCTAGCCGGATTGATAACCAAATGCACCTTATTTGTGTTAGCCGGATGGATAGACTTTGTGCTAGCCGGATTGATAACCAAATACACCATTATTTATATCATTTTATGATATCACCCACACACACACCGTTAACGTTTAAGTTCATGAGACTTAGTGCAATATATAACGAACTGTGATATTACTGATTTATTTCCTACTTAGCTTATGTTCAAACTGATTTAACTTTAAACACTATGGATTCACTCAACCTTTGTGTTGACTTTTTAGCATGTTTATCTCAGATAATTTGAAGCACGGCTTGGCACGGAATGGCTATGGACTGTCCATTTTTGTTATCATTCAACAAATAACATATTTTTATTAAAATATCTTGGAACCTCCTGCTGGGACCTGCGTATTGTAACTCTGATATAAATGAATGATAACAATTTTATCTAAAAACGTCTCTTTTCGAGTCGTTTTCTATTATCATGACTGTGAACTGTGAAGTAGCACCCCAACTTATATTTCCGCTGCGAATATCGAAAACGGGGGTGTTACAGCTCCCACTGAATTATATAACATTACAATAATTCCTTATTCTGTAATAAAATACAATGCTCTCACTGGATTTGACAATATTGTAAGTGTTTCATGAGTAGTGAAAACAAATAGTGTACTATATACTTTCCTACCCCTTTGAAAGCCTATACGTAACAATTACTTAGGTAATAAAAGAGTGATTCTACTTTGGCTATCCATCAGTGCTATTATATTGAAATATTGGGCATGCAATTTCTTCCTTAATAGGACTACCGTCCCCACAATGGTATGTAGCACCTTTAAATGGTCAAAGCAAAACAACTAGATAAAATATACTAGTTTGTCTTTTACCATTTTTGCGGTAATTAGTCTAGCTTCTAATTTAACAACTCATATAATGTCATACATATTTTCCAGTTAACCAAATGTCATTTTTGTTATAAAAGAATTCAATCACCGAAAGACGGTAATGAATCTCTATGGAAAATAAGATGTGTAATTCTCTTAACTATTAAAGTTTGCTATGAGTATATTAGAATTTATACAATTCTAATGTTCCTATCATACATTTCTCAATCATGAAAAAGGAATAGGATTGAGTCTCACTCTTCTCTCATGGAAAGGAAACTAGGTTTATTCTTTTAGTGAAGTTGACTCTAGCCAAAAACCCTATGGGTGTAGATCAATTTACCAATAAAAGAATAACCTTCGTTTACGGTTTTAATGTTGCATTAATACATTTAAAAGAATTATCAAATTTTAATTTTAGTATTTTCGATAATTAAATATTTAAGAAAATTAAATACCTTTGGTAAATATTCATATTAACCATATAATTTTCTTAATACTAGGACCCAAACTGAAATAGTTCCATTACATCAGTTGATCTGCTAGTAATGAAAGTATTCAACAAGGTAATAGTCGAACAATAATTGACAAACATTTTTCAATTACTAGATCATTATGGGATTTACATTTGCCAAAAACTATTTGCAATGTAAGCATGTTTTATCCCATCTTATGCCTTGAGTTATAGATCTCACTAACTAACTCAATTAAGTTGTCTAATTTAGAAACTGTAAATTTATTCTAGATATAGTCTCACGTAACATGAAGATTTACCTTGTTGTTGCAATCTAGCTAAGATCTCACATAACATAAATTGCAACTTCAAGTGTTTCTTGAATTAGATGGCATAAACTTAAATTTAAAGGGTACTCATTTTGATGTGTGTAATCAAAATATGTACGAAGAAGCATGCATACATCTTCGTATCATAGGTTTTTATCAAAAACTTTACTCATTAGTTTTCTTTCACTAAGATTAAATCAACAAAGTTTTAACCGGGGTATTGGGCAAACCAATCAAAGAATTACCTTTAATTATCGCCCACTATATCGTACTACTGCATGAGTCAAAACTCAAGTTATTCGGATAATTGCCGCAAAAGTGGTGTGTGGAATTTAGGTCAATTCACCCTTAAGATGTTTTGTACATAGAAAATAGTCCTAGGTAACTTCAATTTGACTCACAAAGAAGCGGAGAAACGAGGTCAGCTTAAAGCCAATTAAAATCTGCTTTTTTTGGTGCAAATACATGGCAACCTTCTTATACCTCTCTTATAGTTTGTCAAATTGGATGAGCCTTTCCAATTATTTGGTACAATAACCATCAATCAATTAAAAGTTTAAGATTAAAAGTTTAAGATTTAACTCTTATAACAAATAAAATTTTACCATTGTTTAGTCCGGTTTATTTTTCTATTCAAAAAATCACCATTTGCTTACAACTTGTCAAACAATATATATAAACAAACAAGTAAATAAAAATAACCAACTAAAACAATAAATATGCTAAAATAAATCAACTAACATGTATATATTAATCTAAGACTCCAATTGGTTTTCGAGCAATGTACCAATGGACCACATACACCAAACTATTTGGTTGCGTAAGTCCCACGATAAATATATACAATAACACACATATAGTTGATAAAAAAAGGATACATATGGGGTCTCCCCAATTTTATAATTAATTAACTTATTAGTAAATAAATGATGTCATACCTTTAAATACTAAACCCTAATTAATTATTTATTCATATATCGCACAATTAGAATGTAATCATAAATACGTAACAATTACTACATTCATATCTAATCGATCCACGATAAAACATGCATGTTTTCATCATGGATCCACATATCACTTATTATCACATAATCAGGTTCCCAAGATACGCATTCTATTAATGACATATAACAAATATCTATTAATTAATCACATAAAAAATTGCATACAACCTAGGGTTTCTAGAATTTTTACAAACCCTAAAATTTTTTTTTATTAAAATCCAACTCGACATTATTAAAAAAATTAGGGTTTCGCAATTAAAAAACCCTAGAAACCTTCTAGCATGCAACAATCAATAAAAGATTTAATTTTTATGTGTTTCGGTAATTAATTACACAGTATTAACGGCTCGTGATGTCACTGTTGGAATTTATATATCATAACTATTATATAATAAACATATTATCATCAAAAGCACGTAGCGGGATCGTAAGAATCAACACATGTAATTAGTTAACCAAAACATAAAGAAACACGTACCTTTTAGCAATCAAGCAAACAACGATCAAATCAAGTTATAAACCCTAATTAGGGTTTATGTATGAATCGACTAATAAATAGTCGAATAGGGCAAATCACCAAAAATCCAAAGTAGGATTTCTCTACGATCTTGTACACACGTATTACTAATGATTCGATGCGAAAAGCTAGGTTCCTGAATCACAATAACAACCAAAACACTTTATTTGATCACCAAAAAATTGAAACCCTTAAAGTAAAGGGGTGTTCGATCGTTTGAGAGCAAGAGGAGAGGAAGAAAAGAAGTTTGGGTTGTTAGGGATCTTCAAGAGTTCACCAAACAATGAAAGCATGTGTTTGTTTATATAGGATAGTAACTTAGGGACCAAGTTAGCAATCCAACCCCATCCACAAGCCCATGGCCAATCGGCCATGTAACCCTCAAAGGATTCTAGAACTTTCTAATCCCTTTGTTTCCTTATATTCGTCTCCCTTTAATATTTAACGATCGTTAGTCAATTACCGTTAAGTACTAACGTCTGTTAAGTATTAATTGTGATTAATAATTAAATATAACATTTTATATTAATTATTTGAACATCGATTCTCATACGTAAAGTATGCAATCCCATAGGCTCGTGTTCGAATTCGGTCATACGTATATTAATTATATCCATAAACCTTTCAGAGTATAAACAAGTTTGGGTCAAAAACAGGTCAACCCGCCTATCTGTTTAATAAACGGGTCATGTTTGGGTTGAGTAAGTATTAAGCAGGTCAACCTGTGAACCCGTTTAAGTATACAAGTATCTAAAAATAAAATATATAAGTTGAGTTTTATGTTAAACGTGGATAAAATTTATTTTTTTGTATTTATTATGAATGTATTACGATTATAACTCAGATATCTATGAAATTGACACTTATAACTCAGATATCATTGAAATTATCGTATATTTATCTATATATATATTTTTTGAATGACTAGTAGTTAGTGATTCGAGCCCACAGTGACATCCAATTAGACAGTATGCAAGCTTCAAACCTTCGTCTTTGGGGATAAACCCCACTCCTGCTTCTATTTATTTCCGCCCCTGAAGGTCCATGGTGAGACTCAAACCTGTGATCTCTCCAAAGATACCTCCCCAAGGTTACCCTTAGTGGCCAACTGAGCTAGCCCAGTTGGTTTTATCTATATGTAATTATTATCATATTTTACATCATTGTATCATTTTTGCATTTAAACTAGTTAAATTGACAAATCACTAGCCTTATTCACTGCTTGACCTATTTACTTAAACAGGTTAAATGGTCACAAACGGGTTACACGTGTTATGCAGGTCTGGGTTAGGGTTGATTTTTTTGACACGATTAATAAATGGGTCGTCTTTGGGTAGAGGTCGTGAACCCGAACACGACTCGATTACCAGCCCTAATATATAACACCTCAAGTTTCAATGCAGATGATAAGCAATGTTGAGTGATTAAGTGCTTATTAGTGACACGTGAGGTGCACGTGTATGAGTATAACTCAGCCACGTGAGGTGCACGTATATGTTACCACTTGTGAGCCTTAACCACTTTTCTTGCCCATTCACCCTTTTAAATAGTTGTTGACTGCTTAATTGTAATTAGTTTGGAATTGTCATTTTCTCTCTTCTCTCAATCATAACAATTGTATCATTCAGTTACAATAATCCAAGAAACTCCTTTTCGATCTTGATTCTCATTTCGATAGATCCTGAATTATTTCTTAACAACTTCGAGTAATTCCTGGTTGTTTACTATCTTTTTGTTTTGGTACTTATCAACTAGTATCAGAGCATCAATCCTGGCAATTCTATTACTATTCTGGTACAAATTGTTAATTTTCTGGTGATTCAGTTCAAATTCTGGCGAAATAGTTATTTTTCGGTGACAAATTCAATCAATAATCAGGATACTACACTGGTATTTTGGTTGGTATTATGAATACTACACTGGTATTCAGATTACTTGTATGCTATTCCGTCAGAAACATGACCAAGTGTCAAGTACTTATCGCGATTACAAGCACAACCTATTATTGGTTAAATTCCCTGTGTTTGAACCTATAATCAGTTTTGATTGACTTGATTTGGCCAAGAATGGGTAATTGTTGTCCAATTGTTACTCAATAGAAGAAGAAGGAGTAACAATTGATAACAAGAAACACAAACAAGATCTTTGATCAAGAAAATAGCATACTGTTACAATCATGGCACCTGCTACTAGAGTTACAACTAGTTCTGGTGGTCAAGAAACACAAGAAGGAGTTACAAGGCAATATGTGGATGCAGCAATGACTGAAATCAGAGATATAATCACTACATTGAGCATGCAAAATACTGTGGTGAATCAAAATACGGGAAGGCTGGCTAATCCGTTTGGGAGATTGGCAAAAGTGGAATTCCCAAAGTTTTTTGGTGATGATGTGAGGGTATGGGTCTTTAAGTGTGATCAATTCTTCCTCATTGATGATACACCAGAAGATGAAAAGGTAAAAATTGTCTCAGTCCAGAAGATGAGCACTTGATCGAATTCCCTTAGCTTGTAAAGGTTTAGCTATGCTAGATAAACTAACATAACTAGAATAGAAACTGTCTTTGAATGTATTAAAGTTTATGCGAAATCTAAACTTTAATCTTAAGAAGAATTCTTTGATGAAACAGTAAACACAAGAACACAATATTAACAAACAAACAAAGCTTCAATATTATTAAGAATGATACGAATACTCAACAGTATTAGGGTTTACAATCTTGAAGCTAATAGACTCTATGTAATTCTGTAAACTTTTTTAAATTTGTATTGTAACTCTATGCCCTAGGACCTCCTTTTATAGACTAAGGAGTCCTAGTCGGCTTACAATTACTTGTTCCACAAGAATAATCTTTTCTAAATCTTTTCTATACTTATCACATAACTTTCTATACATATCTGATAAGCATACCGACTAAATAGCATTAACAAATAACTAACAGTTGTAACTTTTACTCTAGCAGCATTAACTCTTCAACAAATGTAACTCTGAACTAGCAGCACTAAGTTTGTACCAGCAGCACTAACTACTTAGTGTATTTTTTCATGAAGTTCTTCAGCAGTCTTAACTTTACTTGAGCAGTAGTAACTTTCCACTAGCAATAGTAAACATTTAGCAGATTTTCCATTGAAGTACTTGAGCAGTCTTAAAACCTTATAGCCGTTTTAACATCATAATGAGCAGCACCAACATCAAGAGGCTTTAAACCCAACAATCCTCCCATAAACTTAATATTTTCTTCCAAAATCATCAAGTTTCAATCAAAGCTTCACCATCACCAGGAGGATGCTTCCAAATACTTTTCTTAGACATTGCCATTCTTCTGTTGTATGATGAACCAGAGAAGCTCATCTGCCATATTACTGTCACGCTCAATTGAAAGCTTCTTATTCAGCATCATTGTCAGTGTAGGAGCTGATAAGGGATACTTCTTTTCAACCAACATGTAAAGCTAAAATCCATTCATTGCTAAGGTATGAACTCCACAGGAGTCATAAAGCTTCCAAAACCATACTTTGTTTCTAAATTGAGCTCTCCATACTTCATCTTCACAATGTGGTTTAAACATGACTTTCAAATCACCCCATAGAACTCTGTCATAGGCATCAATTGGTCTTGTTGCTCCATACTTAGCCTTCACCAAATTCCAAAGTGTTTCTAAGTCCTCCCTATCAAAAATCTTGAGCATATGACCAACGGTAAGAAACATTTGGGATTTACCATCAGCTCTCACAATCTCCCAATATGCTTTCTTGCCCTCTTTGTGAATTCTCCAATCAACAAAGCTAGGAGGCTTTATTGCCAAAGGTTCAACATCTATAGGTATTTCTTCATCAACTTGAACAACTACCATATACTGTTTAACATCAGTTGTACCTTTGTCATCAACCTTTTACTCCTTTTGCTCATCAATCTTTACTCTCTTAGGCATCTCCTGCTATAACTCTGCTCCTGCTCTCTTAGAACTTCCTACCACCTATGTTTCCATATCTATAAATGTGTTGACCCTCTTGAAAACCTTGTCAAATACTTCTTTAACCTTCTCAAAACTCATGTTCTTCAGTTGACTCGGCTTCCAGTTATCCATATTCCTTAAATAGGCACACATTATTGATCTTTGTTGACCTTTGGTTGGTGGTTTGTTCCTCTTTACTTCTGCCCTTTTCTGTGCAAAGAACTTCCTTTGTTTCTCCAAGAGCTCCATGAATAATTTTGCTTTCTCCTCCATGATAGCTCAGCCTGCTCTTCTTGCAACATTCTTTGTGCCAATTCATGATCAGTCTAGCACTTAGCTTCAATATCTTCCATGTATTAATAAACTCAATGCTGGCTTGCTCTTTAGCTGATGCAATTCTATTCTCTTCATCATATTCTGCCTGTAATCTCCTGTCCTCTTCTTCATCAGCCAAGATTTGAGCTTTCCTTGACATAGGCTCTACAGGCTCCTCTACCAAAACACTTTTTCCTTTTCCCTTAGGTTGTTGTTGTGATTTTGTTGTTGTTGTTGTACCATCTGGTTCCCTCATAGTTACCCCTTTTGTTGGTGGTTTAGCCTTTTTTAGATCAGTAAGGGCTTAAGCCAAAGTAATCTCATCAGCAGTAGTAAGTACAGCATCACTAACAGTTTCTTCACTAGCAGTATTAACTTTAAGCTCAGCAGCAACCATTACTTCAACAAAATTTTCTTCAATTTCTACATCTTCAACAACAAAATTATTTCCTTCATCAAACATCTGAGTATCCTCCCCTTCACCCATGCCAATATTCCTCCCCTATTTGGAGGCATCCTTCCCCAAACTTTGTTCTTTTTCTGAAGAGGATTCCACCCTTAATGTTGAACCAACTTTAAATAACCTCTTAAGCCTGTGAGTTCTGGACCTTTTCCCCTTTTCCAGCTTCTTAACCCTCTTCTTCAATTGTGTGATCTCCTTCTGTTGTGAGGATGTAAGTATCTTTAAGGCCAGAACTTCTGATTGTAAAGTGGTACAAGTTTCCATCAATTTAGTTAGTTTAAGTCTATCCTTATCACTACAGAGTGTGTTACCTCTCCCGAGAGGTGAATCATTGGATTGATTAGATATGGCCTCAAACCTAGTTTGAGCATCCATACCCCCCATGGTCTCTTGGCGCCTGGGACCATCACTAGAATCAGTTCCATGGGAACTAGACTCATTGGATGTTGCCTTGGATTGGGTCTTATTAATGTTACTACTGTCCTACTTTGTATCTAAGCTAGTAGCAGTAGTAGCAGCCCTCACTAATCTGCCTCCCCTCTCCTTATGGGCAACCTCATCTGCAACCATACCAACACTACACTAAGGTATCTTAGTGCCCTTTTTCTTTGTGATCCTACGGGTATAGGTCTTTTGGGGTTGAGAGGATGATGTAGCCAAAATGGTGGGTGTGTGATGGGTATCAATGTGGATTACTGAACCTTCACCCTGATTTTATTGTTGACCCTATACCAACATTGTTTGAAACAATGGTGTTTTAGTGCCAGAAAAATCTTTACCAATTCTTCTCATATTACTAAAAATCTTTTTGGTGTGAGAAGGTGCAGTATAAATTCTCTTATGAGTGACCTTCTCAGAAAATTGTTTGTTCAGAAACACTTGTAAAAACCTTGGATATATATAAAATTTTCCTTGATTATCCAAGTTCTTAACCATACTATCAAAAATTAATTTTGAAAAGGTGAACTTTTGGTTTGTAGCTAAACAGATTATAGCAGAAGCCATATTGCTGCTAAACTCATTCCATGAAGTTGTTTAGGGACTTAAACATTGTAAGATAGTATGAATTAAGAATTTCCATTATGGGGAGAAACGTTATTTATAAAAAGTTAATTTGTCAGATTGTTTCTCATACCCCATCAATGCAAGGTTTTCAAAAATTGTAGAGTTTGAGAGACACTCAATACTGTCTGTATCATCTGCTAGGTGAAGAGATCTTCTAATAGACGTTTCAGTAATGAGTTTATCTTGGCCATATACAACGGCACTAATTTGTACTTCATCATTGATTGTTTCGACCTTAGCAGTAGACCAAAATTGTTCAATGTGTGAAATATATATAGTAGGATTAACAGTTAATGCATACCTTATAGGGTTTTCATTTAAGAAATCAATAATCTGTTCAAATCCTTCACTTTCTTTGGGTTTTTGTAAAAACGCAATCATGTTATGAGTATCAGCAAAGTGTAGTGTCGTCATTGAAATCAATGTGTTGGTTTTTGAAATTGATTGATAAAGTTGAGTTAGGGTTTGATTTGAGAGAGTATTTGAACGAATGAAATCAAATAAGTGATCGATTGAAGGATATAAACCCTTAATCGATTGAATTTATAAAACAGTACCCTCAAGTAACCCAGCAGCATTAAGTTAAGCCTGACAACATTAACTTATGCCTGGCAGCATTAACCTTGAGTTACCAGCATTAACACCAATTCCAATCCAAACAGCTTATTTATCATCAATCCTGCAAAATGTTAGTCCAAAAACCAAACAAACACAAGCAATAACAATATTCATAATGATCACAACAATTAGACTTTAACAGTTTTAAGTAAAACCAACAACATTAACGTAGCAGTGTTAAGTATAACTAGCAGTACTAAGTATACTTAACAGCAGAAACATCTAATGACTTGAATAACAGTACTAATCCATACAAAACTTTACAAAAACATAAAGAGATCAAAGATTTTAAAGATTTAACATTCCAATACTGGCAGTCAAATATTGAAATCTACTTACATCAAAAGCTTTTCTAAGCAAATCTGCAACATTCTTGTTAGTATGAATTTTAATCATTTGAATTAATTTCTTTCCATTGCAATCTCTAATAAAATGATGCCTGATCTCTATATGCTTTGTTTTTGAATGAAAAACAGGATTTTTAAATTATGCACACGGTACTGTTATTGTCAATAAAGATTTTGGTATGCATAAAATTTTACCCATAATCAAGTAGTTGATTATCCAAAGCACTTGTCCACGACAACTTGAAGCAACCACATATTCAGCTTCTGTTGTGGAATTTGCAACCATAGTCTGTTTCTTGCACTGCCATGAGATCAATCTACACCCAAGAAATTGACAACCTCCTGTTGTAGACTTCCTATCCAAGCTTGCTCCAGCATAATCACTATCAGTGTATGCAATCAAATCAGAAGGAGAATCTTTTGGATACCAAAGACCTAATTTTGGTTGACCTTTCAAGTATCTAAAAATTCTTTTCACAGCATGAAGATGTGAAACTTTTGGTGTGACTTGGTATCTAGCACATGCACACACTGCAAACATAATGTCAGGTCTTGAAGAAGTAAGATACATCAATGAACCAATCATTGATCTGTATAGATGAACATCAACTTCGTCACCATCTTCATCTTTGAACAGAGGCTTTGAAGTTTCCATTGGTGTACTTGCAGTCTTGACATCTGTATACCCAAACTTCTTTAAGATTTCAGTAACATACTTATCTTGACTGATAAATATGCTTTCCTTCTTCTGCTTCACTTGTAATCCCAAAAAGAATGTAAGTTCTCCCATAGAACTCATCTGAAACTTCTCATGCATCAACTTCTCATATTCAATGCATAACTCCTTCTTTGTTGATCAAAAGATGATATCATCCACATATACTTGAACCAGCAAAATATTACCTTTGTGCCTTTGGATGAACAAAGTCTTGTCAATTTTTCCTCTTTGAAACCCATTGTCCAACAGATATGTTGAGAAGGTTTCATACCAAGCTCTAGGAGCTTGATGTAATCCATAAAGTGCTTTTTCAACCTTGTATACTTTATCAAGAAAGTCTAGATCTTCAAATCCTGGTGGTTGACAAACATACACTTCTTTTTCAATCTTCCCATAGAGAAAAGCACTCTTGACATCCATTTGAAACACCAAATTTTTTTTAAAGGAAGCATAAGCTAGGAATAGCCTAGCTAATTGCTTCAATTCTTGCAACTGGGTCAAAGACTTCATCATAGTCAATCACTTCTTCTTGTGTGTACCCTTGAGCTACCAATCTTGATTTGTTTCTTATCACAATCCCTCTTTCATCCTTCTTATTCCTGAAAATCCATTTTGTACCTATAGCTCTTTTTCCATTAGGTAAATCTACCAAGGTCCAAACTTCTTGCAACTTGAATTGTAGAAGTTCTTCCTGCATAGCCTCTAGCCAGCTTGAATCAGTCAATGCTTGAATTGTCTTTTTGGGTTCCACTTGTGATAAAAAACAAGCAAACAAATAGTTTTGAAGATCTTTATGACTGTTTCTTTGTTTAATTGTTCTAACAAAGAGCCCTTGTTCCTTCAAATCCTTGGTCATCTTCCTTGTTTGTACAACAGATTGCACATCTCCAATCACATGTTCAAGAGAATGATACTTATTAATTCTTGTGGTTGGAATAGGACTGACTGGAATTGTTGGATCCAAATTGTCTATGTGAGCCTCTTTACCAGCATCTTTTTCATCACTATCATTCCATATTTCTTCCAATACAGGCATTTGTGGATCATGTGGAAATTCACTTCTGTCTTTATCAGCAAAAGTATGGTCTTCTGTGCCAGCAGCATTAACAGTTGAACTACCAGTATTAACATTGTTAGTGCTGTTAACATTATTATCCCTTTTTTGATCATCACATTTACTTTCTTTTCTTGGATCTTCATCATCCTTCTTTTCATCATCACTTGAATCTTCATTCTCACTTGAAGGTTTGACATCATCATCTTGAGAACTCTTTGGATCTTGGGTTGAGAATGGTGGATCAGCAGTCCATAATGGTAGCAGAATGTAATCTTTTGCCGGTTCTATCTCCTTTCTAGCTTGACCTACATCATTGTTAGCTTTTGTACCTACAAAACCATTAGAATGTGCACCTGCAGCAACTGGCTCATAATTCATTGTTCTAGTTAGTGCATCAATATCAAATAGCCAATCTGGTCCACTACCTACAACATTAGGTGTACTCTCACTAAACCTAATATGCAAGTTCTCTTCCACTATCATTTTTCTACTATTGAATACTCTAAAAGCTTTACTATTCAGAGAGTATCCAACAAAGAAACCTTCATCAGCCTTACCATCAAATTTTCCTAAGTGATCTATGGTATTGAGAATAGTAACAGGACACCCAAATGGTCTCATAAAACTTAAAGTTGGTGTTCTACCATGAAAAAGTTCATATGGGGTCTTGTTATGAGGCTTAAAAACTAACACTCTATTTTGCACATAGCAAGCAATATTAACTATTTCAGCCCAAAAAGTAGTTCTAGCTACACTATACTGTCTCATAATACCCTTCATCTCAGCTACATCATTTTGTTGAGGAGTTCTAGCTACACTATACTGTCTCATAATACCCTTCATCTCACAAAACTGATTCATCTCTCTATTCTTGAACTCAGTTCCATTGTCACATCTTATCACTTTAACCTTATGATCTACTAGATTTTCTATCCTAGTTATAAAGGACTTAAGAATGCCACTAGTCTCATCCTTAGTAGCTAGAAAGAAAACCCAAGTAAACTTACTAAAATCATCTGTGACAACTAGGCAATACATTTTCTTCATTAAGCTTTTTACAAATGTTGGACCAAACAAATCCATATGCAACATATGTGTAACACCCCAACCCGATAAGGGTAGAAGTATTACGTTATGGTGACATATCAAAGCAAACACAAGCATATGACTTAAATGATACAATTGAATCTCAAAGGTTACAAAGAAAAAACTCTGAAATACAGGGTTACAAAAGAGAACAACAATAAATACTAAGTCTAAAATGTAATCTCTTCTAGTCATCTCTAATCCAGAATAGCTATCAAAGTATAGTCTTCTAAGTCCAAAGTACTCTCCACTCATAACCCAGCTTCCAAACTAAAACCTGCCGCAGGAAAAGAAATGCGGTTGAGCTTAAAAAGCCCAGTGAACAGATATGTATAAACAAAGCAAAAGATAAGGAACAAAGAATAAAATATGGTGCATTGGGGAAACAGAAGGCATGAACAAATGAATATCAAAGTGTAAGGAATGGTCAGTAATCAATCCCCGAGCCCAAATAAATCAAATCATAATCATAGCGTATCATCAGTAACCATAGAGGAGCGACCTCTCAAATATGTGAAGGACGTGTATTGCACACAGCATCAATCACCAAATCAAATCATATCATATCATATACAAAGCAAATCTAGGATACATCCATACGCCCCTGCAAAGATATTAGTGGCCAAACATATATAATAATCTTGAGCTCATAATATATAACGAAAAGGGACGGGTCGGAACATCACTCCACCGCCCTAGAGTCATGCCATTGGTGCATCAATGACACGGCCATGTTACCTTCATGGCTAGGAAACATAATGGCTCGGGTATCAAACTGAAGGGTTCAAATGTCATGTCATATCGAGGTTCATATCAAAGGTTCAATTTAAAGGTTTATATTAAATGTTTATATCATAGTGTCATAAAAGTAATCCTTTAATAATGGCTTTCACAAAAGTGATCTTTAATAACAGTTTTCATAAAGAAAGTCTTTAAAAGTAGTTTTCATAAAAGTCAGTAAAATTCCATATAAAAGTGGTATCGCATCGTGCTCATAAACATCATTTTTAAAAATAGTTTTCCTCAAAACATTTTCATGGTATACTTAAGAAAGGTTTTCACATCCAGTTATAATATCAAATGAACTTTCAAAGTATCAAGGGATTCGAATACTGATGTCACAAGGGGTAACGAACGATTTATATCAAGTATCATATCATATGAATCATACTGAACGAATATCAAATGGATCTGAATACCAAGCATCAAGGAAACATAGCAAAGGCTCAAAGGATCATATCAAGATAAAGAATCATAATCAAGGATCAAGAGTCATGAGAGAAAGACACCCTTACTGAAATAGGGTAGAATATCTGTACCTTGACGAAAGTAAACAAACACCAAAGATGATCACAAAAGGGATGACAACTACTCCCGCTTCACTGGATCTACACGAATATGATAATCAAGTATTATTTTATGTTCATATGAATCAGGTTACTTATTTTAGTCGGCTTTCTATTTTTAATAACTTTCCTCTTTTAGTAACCTTTTATTTTTATTATCCCGACATATTTCGTAAGTTTCCCGATTTAGTAACTTTCTATATTTAGTAAGTTTCTATAATTAGTAAGTTTTCCATTTGAATGACTTTTAGGGTCATAAATGATAATTAAATAACTTTTAGACTTAATATGATCACATTATAGTTTAAGGTTCACTCTGACTACTTTTAGTAGTTTAGGGTTTAAACTGTCATTTTATCAAAGTTTAGAGTTAAGGTGTAAAATATATGGAATTTCCTACTCTTTACATTTTAATTACCTCATTAATTATCCCATGCTATCTAATTCATGTATTAAAACCCAAATTTAACATATGACCACATCGTAACTCTTTTTGGCTCACTTTAACATAAGTATCGTTCAACGACTCGACCAATAAACACACCCATTCTAAACACTGGCAATGAAGGTGTCGAGTTTCAATTCACTAAAAATGGCTCAAAGTTTCATTCTTTTCTTTTGTTTCATTCGAATAACACCCAAAGTATGTTCATCTATATTTAAATTTATACAATTGTTCTAATTATTTAACAAGTTAAATCATCATTCCACTCTAACGCATGCATGAAGGAACTCATCCACTGACTGCCACTTGATATCCACATATGAAATCAAAGTATTTATAGACCATGCATATCTAACCAACTTAATCTTTCATTTACACATACCCACATCCTTTTCAATTTAGCATGCAAATATACTAGCTACCCTACACGACCTAGTCTCTAACTCCCCATTCATACATAACTTACTTAGCTTTTAAACATATTTAATGACCCTTATATCAACCTATACATTTTCATTATTTCATGTGTGTTCATACCAACATTTGATGCGACCCAAGAACCAGATTTCATGCGACTCATATCTATCATTTTACGTGACTTCTCGTTTTAGATTTAGAGTGGTATCTTAATGATCAGAAACATGTTTCAAACCCGGTTCTTAACTTATATTTACGTTGAATCAATAACAGATTATGACCTTACAACTCGACCCATTTCTTCTTCATTTTATGTGTTCTATTTTTCATTACTTTATGTGACATTCACCCAGGTCTTTAGATTGTATATTAATGATCGGAATATAGGTCCAAAGACCAGATTCATAAGCTCTTACATGTGTTCATTCGCTTAGCAAACTAATCCAATAACGACCCATATATGTTTTCATTATTTTAGGTGATAACCACGTTCCATTCTTATACATTTTAGGCGATTTAAAACTTAGTTCCAGGTTGTGATTTATAAACATATTATGTGCGCATGACACCCTTTTATTTGTTCATTTCTTAGATCCATCAAGAACCTGTTTTTAGGTTACAAAGATTTATGTTTCATGCTATTAAATCAAGAGGAAGAATGAGATCGAAAGGATACCTTGGTGTCGAATGATAACAGAATAAATGAGGGCAGAAAGGACTGGAAATCGAATCACAAGCACACCTTATACGATCCACAATAATGCCCTATTCGAGCAGGACTTTACCATGATCAACTCACCCTCAAAGTACCTTCCTGATCGCACCTTTGTACGCCTACTTTGCGACTCGAATGAATGAATAAGGTATAGTACATATGTATTAAGTCACTTATTCACACTTAGGTTATGTAAATTCCATATTTCTTTTATTTATTCATGTGTTCTTGTAAAATTCCAAATTAGAGGGGTAATTTAGGGATTTCAATTGAATGGAAAAATGAGGGTTTTATAATATGTAAAGGTTGACTGATTGAGTTCTCATTTTTGGACTTACAAGAGGCTCTGTGCTGCTTTCCCTTTTGACAAGCAACACAGGTTTGATCATTTTCAAAAAGTTTTGAAGGTAAACCTCTTACAAGATTTCCCTTTACCAATTTGTTTATTGTTTTAAAATTCAAGTGACCTAGCCTTTTATGCCAAAGCTTAGATTCATCAGATGTGGCTTTTGCAAAGAGACAAGTTAAACCTCCTTTGGGAACTATGTTCTCTAAATCAACACTGTATATATTATCCTTTCTAGGAACTTTAAGCAAAACTTGACTTTCATCAGTTAACTTAAAGTTTGGAGATAAGACTATACATTCAGTGTCATTAAAGAGAACACTATTCTTTTTGTCACACATTTGTGAGACACTAAAGAGATTAAACTTTAACTCTCTCACAAAATACACATTCTCAAAATCTAGTTTACCAGTTCTAATTGTACCTTTGCCTGTGATTTTCCCTCCATCAATTTCTTCATAGTCAGTAAGATAGGACATGTTCCCTGTCATGTGCCTTGAGCATCCACTATCAATCACTCCTTGATCTTGTAAATCCACCCGTGGATTGCCCTGCACATAAGGTAAGAAAATCAGTTTCTTTTGGGGACCCAAGCCATCACTGACTTGGATCTGCCTTGTGCAACATAATCAAACTTTTTAAGGGTGATTGATGCACTGTCATGTTTGGAAACATGGTCTAAAACTTTAATCTTTGGTTTCCAAACCCAACAAGCTGAGGCCTTAACAGCATAAAAATGATTTCCCTTGTCAGTATTAATTACTGCTTTTGGCTTAGCAGTATCAACTACTGTATTCTTTTAAATGGGCCATGTTTTAGAAAAATATGACTTTGATTTAGCACCATTCACTGTTGTTTTTGTGTGAGCAGTATTAACTTGTCTAGCAGTATTAACCAATACTGCTGGTTTTGAAACATTTTGTCTAGCAGTATTAATTGATACTAGGCCATACTTCATTAGCACTGCTCTTGGAACCATGTTCCTTTTGCACAAGGGTGAGTTCTTTTAGCAAAATTTTGGTGATTCACCCTTGAAGCATTGTTCCACACAGATTTTACCATCCTTTGAATTTTAAACTGTTTTTTATGGTAATCACAATCATACTGCAAATGTTCAAAACTTCCACAGACATAACAGGCTTTGTTAAACATCTCAAAATCACTTCCTAATCTTTGAGACATCAAGTTTTTCCAGTTTCTTTGATTTCCTCTAGGTCTGTGAGTGTTCTGCCTTGGTTGCTCAGCATGATTAACAGTTTCCCTAGTTGTTTTAGGTTTGACAAAATCTTTCTTAACATTACTAGACTCAACTGTTTTCTTATCTACTTTAGGTTGAGCTACATCCTGATCCTCATCATCAGACACCCAATCCTCAATAATTGGTGCATCATTATTCTTTTTACTAGACTCAACTTTTCTTTTCTCAATGACAGGTTCATTAGCAAACTCATCTAGACCAGTAAAAGATATATCAGTAGTTGGAGGTACAAACTTTCCTATAATGGGAGGTGGAACTTCATTATAGCCTAAACCACTACCTTTCTTACACTTATCAACTATTTGACATTCTATGATCTTGTTCACACTTTCAAATGCATGTTCAAACCTATTTACTGTAAGCTGAATGCTTTCTTTTTCCTTTTGAACTACATCCTTTTCTTTTTTAGTTGTTCCAAGCCTCTTCCTAAGCTCTTCAATAATGTTTTCTTTTACAAAAAGTTTACCTTTTAAGATATTAATCTTATCTATATACTCAAACTCATGCTTCTTAAAAAATTCAAGTCTTTCCTCTACTGACTCTAAACCTTTCTTATAACCTAAAACCATTAACTCGGACTTCCTTAAATCTTCTAACAGTTTATTGTTTTGAGATTTAAATGACTTAAAAATAAAGATGTAGCCCAATGCCAAGCAAAGCCCTAAAATACAAGAAGAAATTGGGTTCAAGATTTATAAGAACAACCAGAATCATTAGATACCTCAGAGTCAGAACTTGAAGATTAAGATGAGTATGCCATAAGTGCATAGTTGGGTCCTTCTTCAGCCTGATCACTCCAGTCATATCCACCAAGACCATCACAAGACACCAAATCTGTAGAATTAGATGTTTCCACATGCACAGTTCTCCTTGAGCCTTCCTTGTTCCTGTTGTCTTGGTTCCTTGGAGCTCTGCATTCTCTAGCAAAATGTCCCTTCCTGTGGCAGTTTATCAAGCCCAATATTCTCTTTGCTATTGACAGTGAGCTTCCTTCCAGTATTCTGCAAGAACCTTCTTGCCCTCATGGTCAACATAGCCATCTGCCATCTCAAATCCATCTCTTCAATATCATCAGGACAAATTTGTTGCAAGTCCTCTTGTACAAGCTGAGGACTGTTTGGTTGACCAGTCAGGAATGCATAAATAACAACATCAATCAAGTTATCAACAGTTGTAAAATTAGCAGCATTAACTTGAGAGCTAGCAGTAGAAACTCCATGAGCAGTATTAACTACTCCATCAGTACTGCTAGTGTTATTGTTTGAGGAGGACACAAAAGCCATGTTTTGTGTGCTTGTTTTGGAGCTAGACATCCCTTTGACCTCTGGTTCATATACCTTGAGATTGTTGTAGAGGTCATCCATGCTCATAGTATCTAAATCAGATTTGTTCCTCCACACAACAAAATGTGTGTTCCATTCTGGTGACAAACTTCTTAGTAACTTCTAATTGACATCTTCTTGGGACAGCTTTTCGCCCAAAAGCTCCAGTTGACTAACAAACTTTTGAAGCCTGTCAAAGGTTTGATCCAACATCTCAGAACTTGGAGCAGCAAAGTTCTCATACTGCTGCTTTAAAAGATTTTTCTTGGTCTTCCTTGTTGCAGCATTCCCTCCAAACCTCTTTTCAATAGCTTCCAACAACGACTTGTCATCTTTTATTGAATTAAACGTTAACTGATGTTCATTAGGAATGGCCATCATTAACGTACTTCTGGCTTTCAACTCAAGTCGTCTCTGAGCCTTGTCATCAGTAGATGTAATAGGCACCAATGTTGTAACACCTTCAGCAGATGTTGTTATTTTTGGTAAGGTGTTACCAGTCTCTATGACTTCCCAAAGTGCATACTCGATCATCTGGATATATTGTTCGATTCTCATTCTCCATATCTCAAACTCATTAGGTTTGAGCATAGGAACCTCGGAGGCAGCCACCATATGTGCAGAATCCTGATCCATGTCTTCTAACAAATTCTTGTGTGTTAAAACAGATTCTTCTTGATCACAGCTTCTAGATCACAAGCTCTGATACCACTTGTTGATCCCAGTTGAAAACTTGATCAAATTCCCTTAGCTTGTAAAGGTTTAGCTATGCTAGATAAACTAACACAACTAGAATAGAAACTGTCTTTGAATGTATTTAAGTTTATGCGGAATCTAAACTTTAATCTTAAGAAGAATTCTTTGAAGAAACAGTAAACACAAGAACACAATATTAACAAACAAACAAAGCTTCAATATTATTAAGAATAATACGAATACTCAACAGTATTAGGGTTTACAACCTTGAAGCTAATTGACTCTATGTAATTCTGTAAACTTTTTTAAATTCGTATTGTAACTCTATGCCCTAGGACCTCCTTTTATAGACTAAGGAGTCCTAGTCGGCTTACAATTACTTTCTCTACAAGAATAATCTTTTCTAAATCTTTTCTATACTTATCACATAACTTTCTATACATATCTGATAAGGAAACCGACTAAACAGCATTAACAAATAACTAACAGTTGTAACTTTTACTCTAGCAGCATTAACTCTTCAACAGTTGTAACTTTGAACTAGTAGCACTAAATTTGTACCAGCAGCACTAACTCCTTAGTGTATTTTTTCATGAAGTTCTTTAGCAGTCTTAACTTTGCTTGAGCAGTAGTAACTTTCCACTAGCAGCAGTAAACACTTAACAGATTTTCCATTGAAGTACTTGAGCAGTCTTAAAACCTTATAGCAGTCTTAACATCATAATGAGCAGCACCAACATCAAGAGGCTTTAAACCAAACACAAAGAATCATGGTAATAATGTGGGTTGAAATGTGTACAAACATGCCATTATTGAGAGATTTGGTACAGTCTTTGATGACCCTTTGTCTGCTTTGAAGAATATTAAGTGTGAAAAGAGTTCCAAGGAATACCAAGATTTGTTTGATAATCTGGTGTGCAGAGTAGACATTAGTGAAACACATGCTATTCGTTTCTATCTTAGGGGTTTGCCGCCAGAATTGAAAATGAGTGTTAGGATGTTTAAGCCTAAGTCCTTAGCAGAAGCCTATTATTTGACTAATTTGCAAGAAGCTACATTAGAGGCCATGAAGAAAACGAATAGACCCTTCTTGAACACTCAGTATGGAAGATTTGGGGTTAGAAGTAGTACCAATGTGAACCCTAATAAGCCACCTTTGGTGGCTTTACCTGCCTCAAACAATGTGGGAAGGCTTAAGCCAAACACCTCTTCTAGTGCACCAATAAGAAAGCATTCGACTCAGAAGGAGTATCAAGAGAAGAGGGACCAAAACCTTTGTTTTTACTGTGATCAGAAGTACACTCCAGGCCATAAGTGTAGTGGTCAGATGTTTTCATTAGTGGTCTTAGCAGAGAATGAGTTGGAGTATACAGAAGAAGGAGATGAGGAGGAATTTCAATGAAAGATAAAGTGCCTCAGATTTCCTTGAATGCTTTGAATAGGGCTAACTCTTATCAGACAATGAGGGTAACTGGCAAGGTGGGCATGAATGAGTTACACATGTTGATTGATTGTGGATCCACCCATAACTTTTTGGATGCTGGTATAGCCAAACAGTTAGGCTGAAAACTGACTAGTACTTGTCCTTTGGCAGTGACTGTTGGGGGTGGAAGGAAATTGATAAGCAACTATATGTGTAAAAACTTTGAATGACAGTTACAAGGGGAAGTGTTTCAAGCTGACATGATGATCTTACCATTGGGAGCATGTGAAATGATTTTGGGTATCCAGTGGTTGGCTACACTTGGGACTATCAAGTGCAATTTGAAGCACTTGAGAATGGAGTTCAAGTATAACAATAAAAGAATGTCACTAAGAGGTACTCCTAAACCTGCTACAATGCATTGGATGGATGGAAAGAATCAGTGTAAGGAGGTTGAAATGAGTAGTGGTGCAGAGTTGTTGATGTTCTGTGTTTACCCAAACACTGGCATCCAGTTAATGAATGTTGAAGGGCAATTGGAAGAGTCCACAATCAAGCCTGAGATGCAAGAGGTTGTGGATAACTTTGAAGATGTGTTTGCAATGCCAACTGAATTGCCACCACCAAGAGTAAATGACCACAGAATTCCTTTGATTCCAAATGCCCAACCAGTCAATATAAGACCTTATAGACATCCACCTATGCAGAAAGATGCTATAGAGGTCATGGTTAAGGAACTTTTGGATTCATGTGTGATAAAGCCAAGTAACAGTCCTTTTGCCTCTCCTATTGTGATGGTCAAGAAAAAAAAAACACCTGGAGAATGTGTGTGGATTACAGGCAACTGAACAAAAATACCATCAAAGACAAATTTCCTCTAGGTCTGTGAGTGTTCTACCTTGGTTGCTCAGCATGATTAACAGTTTCCCTAGTTGTTTTAGGTTTGACAAAATCTTTCTTAACATTACTAGACTCAACTGTTTTCTTATCTACTTTAGGTTGAGCTACATCCTGATCCTCATCATCAGACACCCAATCCTCAATAATTGGTGCATCATTATTCTTTTTACTAGACTCAACTTTTCTTTTCTCAATGACAGGTTCATTAGCAAACTCATCTAGACCAGTAAAAGATATATCAGTAGTTGGAGGTACAAACTTTCCTGTAATGGGAGGTGGAACTTCATTATAGCCTAAACCACTACCTTTCTTACACTTATCAACTATTTGACATTCTATGATCTTGTTCACACTTTCAGATGCATGTTCAAACCTATTTACTGTAAGCTGAATGCTTTCTTTTTCCTTTTGAACTACATCCTTTTCTTTTTTAGCTGTTCCAAGCCTCTTCCTAAGCTCTTCAATAATGTTTTCTTTTACAAAAAGTTTACCTTTTAAGATATTAATCTTATCTATATACTCAAACTCATGCTTCTTAAAAAATTCAAGTCTTTCCTCTACTGACTCTAAACCTTTCTTATAACCTAAAACCATTAACTCGGACTTCCTTAAATCTTCTAACAGTTTATTGTTTTGAGATTTAAATGACTTAAAAATAAAGATGTAGCTACTGACCCTAATAAGATTAGTGTTATGCAAAAATGGCCAGTTCCCACAAATGTGAAGCAATTGAGGGGATTTTTTGGGCTCACAGGGTATTATAGGAGGTTCATTAAGAATTTTTCTTGAATTATCATACCTCTGACTCAGTTGCTCAAAAAGGGAGGGTATAAATGGAGTGATGAAGCTCAATTGGCCTTTGAAACCCTTAAGGATGCTATGATGAAAGCACCAGTTCTAGCCTTACCAAACTTCACTAAGCCATTTGTGGTGGAAATAGATGCTTCAGGGGTAGGCATAAGAGCAGTTTTACAACAAGGAGGCCACCCAATTGCTTATATGAGTAAAACCTTTTCACTTAAACATCAAGTCTTGTCTACATATGAAAAAGAGTTCCTAGCAGTCGTGTTAGCATTGGATAAGTGGAGGGGGTACCTGTTGGATAGGCATTTCATTATAAAAATAGACCACTTTAGTTCGAAATACCTACTAGACTAGAGGATTACAACTCCTACCCAAATGAAATGGCTACCTAAGCTCATGGGGATTAACAATGAGGTGGTATACAAGAAGGGTAGTGATAATGGAGCAACCGATGCACTGTCCAGGGTACAAACTTCTGAACTATTCAGTTTGATGACTACAATGGTCACCACTGAATTAGCTAAAAGGGTTGAGGACAGCTGGGTAGAAGATGAGAAACTGTAGGCTATAATCGCTAAGTTGAAAGCAGGGGAGACTACTAAGAGGCACTATTTGTGGCCCAATGGCCAACTACTCAGGAAGGGCAAGATTGTGGTAGGCAACAATGCCTCATTAAGACAAGACTTACTGCAACACTTTCATGGAGGATCTGTGGGTGGTCATTCAGGAGTTAATGTTACCAGTCACAAGATTTGTTCAATGTTATATTGGAATGGACTCAGAAAACATGTTAATCAATTTATGAGGGAATGCTTGGTCTGTCAAAAGAATAAGCCTGATTAGGCAACTTATCCAGGTCTCTTACAGCCTTTACCAATCCCAAACAACATTTAGACCAGTATTTCAATGGATTTTATAGAAGGCTACCAAAATCTGAAGGCAAGAATATAATTTTGGTGGTGGTTGATAGACTCAGCAAATATGCTCATTTCATAGCATTATCTCACCCCTTCACAGCCATTCAAGTAGCTCAAGCTTTCTTAGACAATGTCTACAAGTTACATGGCTTACCTGAGTCTATAGTTTCAGATAGGGACAAAATCTTTTTGAGTACTTTTTGGAAAGAGCTCTTCAAACTGATGCAAGTGAAGCTGTTAATGTCAACCTCATACCACCCTCAAAATGATGGGCAAACAGAGGTCCTTAACAGATGTTTGGAAGGGTACTTAAGGTGTATGACTGGTGAGAATCCAAAGGCATGGACTAAATGGTTGTCACTAGCTGAACTGTGGTACAACTCTAACTTTCACACCTCTACACAGTCAACTCCTTTTGAGATTGTATATGGCATGCCTCCTCCAATACATGCTCCTTACTTGGGGGGACTAAGTAAAGTGGAAGTTGTGGACAGAACAATGAAGGCCAGAGAAGAGGCCATTCAGACAGTAAAATTCCACTTGTTGAGAGCTCAGAATAGAATGAAACAACAAGCTGACAAAGGGAGGTCTGAGAGGAGTTTTGAGGTTGGAGATTGGGTGCTCTTGAAACTGCAGCCATATAGGCAGGTCACTGTGAGGATGGGAAAGTAACACAAATTTTCCCCCAAATATTATTGCCCCTTCAAGGTGACAGCCAAGGTTGGACAAGTGGCTTACCAGTTGGCATTGAAACCACAGGAACAGATTCATAATGTTTTTCATGTATCTCAACTGAAGAAACATAGAGGAGAGGTGTCAACTGCACAACAAGTGACCATTCCACATTGTGACCAAGATGGTCTTTTAACAGCTCAGCCACTAGCAATTTTGGATAGAAAGTTGGTCAAGAAAAACAATGCAGTTGCAGTGTATGGTCTAATTCAATGGACTAATAGGACTGTGGAGGATGCAACATAGGAGCCTTTGGAAAAACTGCTCAAAGTCTACCCAGATTTGCAATTCAATTCTTGAGGACAAGAATTTTTTTAAGAGGGATGGATTGATAAGCAATGTTCAGTGATTAAGTGCTTATTAGTGACACGTGAGGTTCAATTGTATGAGTATAACTCAGCCACGTGAGGTGCACGTGTATGTTACCACTTGTGAGCCTTAACCACTTTTCCCGCCCATCCACCCCTTTAAATAGTTGTTGACTGCTTAATTGTAATTAGCTTTGAATTGTGCTTTTCGATCTTGATTCTCATTTCGATAGATCCTTAATTGTTTCTTAACAACTTCGAGTAATTCCAGGTTGTTTACAATCTTTGTGTTTTGGTACTTATCAGCAGATTTCTTGAGCCTCCCGCTTAACTTTGTTTTCAAAGTCTTTTATGTTCAATTCGAAATTATTAGCAGCTCAGTACCCTCCAATTATGAGAGCATCCTGATGTGAAACAAGTTCGTACATGTATAAATTTTAGTTATGGAAGACTACTCATTTACCAGGTTCAATGAATCTTACAAGATGGTGTAGTATTAAGTTAGGGTTCACTACTTCACTGTCATCAAAAGTAGCTTAACTAGTGTTTTCTTTGTAAAAAAATAAACACAATTAGGAGTTTATATTGGGGATTGTAAAATTATATTGATTGGGCATACTTTTAAAAAAATCCACTCTATCAAGGCTTATCTAATCTTGGTTGTATTAGTTAAAATTTTTCATTATCGATGTTAATATTTGTTATTAGTGTATATATTTTTTAAAATTCAATTACCAGAATAAGCGATTAGAAACTTCACTTGACAAACCAATTAATAATACGGATGGAACAAAACAAATGAGTAAGAATTAGATGGAAGGATGATTCGGAAAGGATAGACAAAAACATGCATCATAAGCAACAAGCCAGTTAGTTAGACATACCAAGAGTGCAAAACAAAACATTGTATTAAAATTGACAATGTCTAGGCTCGATGGAGGCACCTTTGTGTCATCACTCGACGCCTTAATTAGGACCATTAACCCTTCTAAATGATTGTGTAAAAAAGATGATCATTGCTGTAATGATATTAACTTTTCCTTATTTAACAGCTAATCATTGAAGCTATTAATGAAGTATATCATTTACAAAACAAAAGCAAAAGCATTGTCCCAACCCACTTGACACATTTTGTACCATTTTGACCCACTGGCCATTAGTTCCTTAAGGTTTACCAAAATTCATCAGCAACAAAAAAACCAAATAGGACGATCATAGATTGACAAAATGTTGGCTACAACACTATGGGTTTCATCACAGTGTATGTTAAAATTACATATATGGAAAAATTCCTTACAAATTCGAAAATATATCTTAAATTGATCACAGGCTCATATTTCATGATAAAACTGACAAAAACAACTTAAGCACATGCCTATACGCTAACTGGGAACACAAAACATTATGATTGACGTCCACTTAAGATGTCTTCTGATCTACCAAACGGATTTGCATTATGACTAAACCTCATCTAAGCTGACAAAACACATGTTGACTCTCAGCACATGTTACCCTCGCGCAAGACATCAATCATGTCATATATCTTCTTATCTGCTTTAGATTCGATCTACCTGTCAAAAATAGCTTCAATGATTAGTTTATTTTGCCAAATCAAGCACTAGCAGGAATTTCAGTTTGTGTAGTGAAGCCAAGTCTCTAGTTACGAGTCAACTTAAGTTGTTCTTCAACAGATTTTGGTTCTTCTTATCTAAAGGTCAGGTTATCTGTTTTGGATAATTATCTCATTCTAGCTTCAACAAGTTATATATCTAAGGGTAAAGTAAAATTAACTATTTACCCTACTTTTCACCTAACTTGATAGTTAACATCTGCCCATTTCACATCTCCCTTTTTATCGTCAAAAATGCCATTTTGGTAAACCGACCCATCAATTTTTAGATAATTAGGTTATACAAGAACTCACATGTCTTATTATGTGATTATTACATAACCTAAACACTATTCTGTCATATAACAACTAATCATTTGATTGGAAGTATTGGTATCTTATAATCACTTTCAACAAGCACATCCAAACACCCCGTTAAAAATATATAGTTTGATGGTGCTTTTGCTACGAATTCTTTATTTTATTTTTTTCTATTTAGCAGAGGACAGAGTTAGCACCTTCTTAGCGAGAAAAAGTGCAGCATCTATAGCAACTTCAGCATAGATTGATCTCCCACAAACATTGTGTTGAAACTCGAATGAAACCCTACAAAGACAAAACAAACATATAATCCGATTTTTTGCTCACTTACAATAATTTCAGACTTACCATAATTTATACCTAAATAGGGGGAGATTGTTAGGCAAAAGATATGCCCATTGGTCCCTGACTAGGATTTGAACATAAATTAAGCTAAGTAAAGAAGTCTCCCTGATAGGGACTTCAGAGAGCAGATCAAGAAGACTCACTCATATCAAAGTCAGTAAGCCACTCAGCAGAAGTTTAAGTCACAAGACATCGTCAAGTTTACTTGAAGTCATGCTCTCTAGCTGATGCGGGTCAGTCAGTATGCACAAGGGACTCTAGCTAAAGTGAAAGGATTATCAGGGGTGGCAATACGCTGATAATCCTTCAACTCCCTGATCAGACCAACAAAGCATAGCTCATGTCCACTGAGATTTAGGCGGGACTTTTGACTAATATGATTGAGCGGGATAAAGTAAACTTTAGTGATAAGTCAAATCAAGTACGAGTTGGTGATAAAAGTAGTGAACAGTTGCCTGCACTGTTCACTAAAGCAAAGAAAGAGTGTTTCCCAATGTTGATGCATTCAATGGAAGATGTAACTCTTTGTACCTCATCCATTGGAATTGTGACACGCACTTACCTAACCCTACTTGGATCTACCTCGTACTAGTATAAATAGAAATGTTGGTCAGAATGAAAAGTTGTTGCTTCAGACTATATTCTTGTAATCCTTGAAGCACACACTCCCTGATAGAACTTACAAGAATCTCCCAAGAGATCATAAGTTCACAAGCAAACTTAGAATCCTATCATTCTAATTTTGCTTGTTTAGAGAGTTGGTTTTACATTGTCATTCAATTTAGTATTTTCCGCACAACACTTTGTAATTATTTGATTCTTATCAATAAAGAATTATACATTGGAAAAATTATATTCTTGTGTTGTCACTTAAATTGATATAACTTATTATTTTCTATAAAAGACATTATTTTGGGAACAACAAGTGGTATCAGAGCGGTTTGATTTATAAAACAAGCTTTATAAACTGTTCAAAACATTTTTAAAATCAAGATCCAAATATATCTGAAATTAATGACAATGCTACATAACTTGGTCCCATGCCATCACCACCATTTCAAACTAGAGGTGGTGGTGGAAATGGTGACTCATCTAACAGAAATGTAGGGGGGCTAATAATAATAACTTCATCTTTAGTGCCCCTAACTATGACCTACCACAACTCCTAGATTTAAGAGGGGGGGGGCCTCATGTTACTTCTGTCCCTTTACTAGAGGCAGAAGATTTCCTAGACTGGAAAGACAGGTTTCTAATCTACCTAAATGGATTAGAACCTTGTCTTTTACATGTTCTAGAAATTGGTCCATTCATACCTGAAACAGTCACATCCACACCCGAAAACTTTCTGGCTAAGCCACAAAAACAACGGACCCCTGAGGAAGCCAGGCTAGCCAATCAAGACAATAGATTAAAAGACATTATCATCTCTGCACTTCTCAGAGATATAATGAAATATGTTGTCAGATGTAAAACAGCTAAACAAATGTGGACTGACCTAATTCTTGAAAACGAGGGACCCTCTAAAACAAGAGACACTAAAATCTTAGCCCTCAGGCTAAAATTCAATGCCTTTAAAGCACTTTAAGCAGAAAAAGTGTCTCAAACCTTTTCAATAATGAAAATCTTACTTAATGAACTTTCAAATTAAGGAGTTGAGATACCTCAAGCTGAGGTCAATGCTAATTTTGTAAATGGTCTTTCCAGGAAATGGCTGAGTTTTAATCAAACTTAGAGAGCCAACAACTCTATAAAAAATGACACCCTGGCTGCACTTTATGGAAAATACAACTATGAGGAGGAACTCATCGATCAAATTTATGAGAATGATATGAAAAAGAATATCGTTCAATCCTCTATGTCGAATGCTTTGTTTTCTAACTTTAAGGTGCATGACCATGATAGTGACTCTGATGTTGAAGAGGACACAAGAAGTAGTTAGGATTTCATGTCTGGCTTAACCGCTGAATTTCAAAACATAGCTCTTCTAGCAAATCAGTGCAGATTTTATAAAAGGTCAGGAAGAGTTGGAACAGCCAAGGGAACTGAAGACAAGTCAAATGAAACTTGCTACAGATGCGGAAAAGCTGGTCATTTCCAAAAGGACTATTCTCGTTACAAAACCTCCACTCCATTATATCCATCTAAATTAAATCACCATACAAACTCCTCCACTAACCCAAACCATAATCACTTTGGAAAAGATTATAAAAGTCTATACAGAGAAAAGAAAGCTGAGGTTGCTCTCTTAAAACAAAAACCCTTTGATAAAGAGAAAAATGAGCAAACTTCAACATCAGGACAGAAGGGTAAAGACAAGGAGAGCAAAGGGTTGGTTGCCTAAAATCATGATTAGGATACAGAAGAACAGTCCTCAGAGGATGATACTCCTCACATGATAAGGGGTGGCACTGGCAGATGATGAACCATCAGTGGGAAAGAATGATGCCAGGTCAGGGCATTGGGTTGAAATCGCCGTAAAAAAGGTACAAAAACTTCTTAATATGGATGATACTCCTGATAGGAAACATGCTCTTGACTACACCATTTTTGATCTCCACTTTGTGAAAGAACAGTGAGCAAATTTGTTCAACAAATTTACCTCTCTTCAACAAAGACTTGTCGAAAGCAAAAAATGAATTATTTGACCTTAAAAACATTAAAAACCACTGTATGGCTCTTCAGAGTACCAATGATAAGCTCACAAATACTAACCAAGAACTCAGAGACAAAGTCTCAGAGTTAGAAGTAACCATTGATAAATGGAACTCATCCACCAATCATATGGAAAAGCTTATCAGCAATCATGTCTCTGTCAAACATACAACTGGGATAGGTAAAAAGAATCGGATAAATGATCAAAATTTTTCAAAAGCAGTAAAATTTGTTAAATCTGATTCAAGTAACTCATCCTATACTGTTGAAGAGAAAAACCTCTCTGAAGACCTGTCAACGTTTGACACTAAAAGAGTATTAAGTCCATCTCATCAAGTCTCTGAAAGTTCTCAGAGCACTTATGACAACCTCACTGATAACGAATCAGTGAGTACTAATAGTCTTACCAGTTTGTCCAAACTCATTGGTGTGAATCCAAAAGGTACCACTGAGAGTGTAGGCATTGTCTCTCTCTGCAGACAAACCTCCGAAGTGAGAGATGAAGTGGACAAGTTATCTATGAGAAAAACTCCTAGTAGACCTTCACAGAAGAAAACCTCTGACAGATCATCGAAAGTGATCACCCTTCCTGAACAAATCTTGACCAATCTTGTTGAAGAAGTTCAAGGGTTAAAAGAAAAAATCCAACCACTGACCACATCACCATTAATCACTGTCACCTCAACATCTCAGTCAGGGTGTTCAAGCTCAACCTCTGTTAAACATAAACATAAGGTTAATTTTTCCACACTATGTAATGTGTGCAAAGGAACTGATCACCTGACCAAGGAACATCAGCACCACATGGTGATGTTGAGAACACTCAGACATCTCAAATCTTAAAGTCCACATGTCAAACACTCAAAAACTTACAAGCAGTGCAAGTATTGTGGACTTAATAATCATCACTCTGATGAGTGTGTTGAATACCCATGTTGTCAAATTTGTGGGAGCTATAATAATAAGGCAATATTTCACATCAAAACTGCTCCCACTCAATCTGTTCCTCCCTTGAGGACATCCAAGATTGCTACACAGTAGTCTCATGAACCCACTGAAAAGTGGGTTCATAGAAGAAACTAACCATTTCAAATGTATCTGTGCAGGAGGATATGGAAAGATCAGTCTGGTATCTAGATAGTGGATGTTCTAGACGCATGACAGGAGTAAAATAGTATCCGCATAGATACACAGAGAAACTGGGTCCAACAGTGGTCTTTGGGGACAACTCTACAGGGAATACTGAAGGATTTGGTTCAGTTAACTGTAATGGTATAAGTTTCACAAAAGTTGCCTATGTGAACGGACTAAAACACAATCTCATCAGCATCAGTCAGCTGTGTGATGATAACTTTAAAGTTTTGTTCACCAAGAAGCAAGGCACAATTTTCAATCAAAGAGATGAAGTTGTTTTAATCTCTCCAAGAATCAGAGATGTATATGTTATCAACATGTCATCTGCTCAAGCAAGTTCAAAGACATGCTTCTATGCCAAAGCCTCAATTAGTGCAAACTGGCTCTGGCACAAGAGACTGTCACATCTCAACTTTAAAAACATCAACATCCTAGCCAAACACAATTTGGTTGCTGATCTTCCTTCACTCACTTACTCAAAGGACAAATTGTGCTCAGCCTGTGAGAAAAGAAAACATAAATAGCCTCATTTTGACCCAAGCATTCATTCTCTATAAACAAATGTCTTCACCTTCTTCACATGGACTTGTTTGGTCCTGTCACACCCCAAGCAATCAATCACAACAAATACACCCTGGTCATTGTCGATGAGTACTCAAGGTACACTTGGGTGTTCTGTCTAAAGAAGAAAAGTGATGCAGCTGAGTATATTATGTCATTTATCAAACGAATGGGAAACCTCAATGATGAAAAGGTGAAACAAATGAAAAGTGATAATGGGACGGAATTCAGAAACAACAAGCTTGAGAATTTTTGTGACAAAAAAGGAATATCACAAAACTATTCTTCTCCATGTACTCCTGAACAAAACAGAGTGGCAGAAAGAAGAAACAGAACACTGATTGAAGCAGCCAGAACCATGATCAATGGATCATCTCTTCCTAAACAGTTCTGGGGAGAAGCCATCAATATTGCCTGTTACACTCAAAATAGATCTATCATCATCAAGCGACACATGAAGACAGCTTATGAAGTATTTCATAGAAGGAAGCCTGACATCAGTTATTTTCATGGTTTGGTTGCCCAGCCTTCATTCATAATCATCGAGATCATTTAGGCAAGTTTGATGAAAAAGCAGATGATGGATTCTTTCTCTGGTATTCCTTGGATTCAAAGGCGTTCAGAGTATTCAACATCAGAAGACAAGAAGTTGAAGAAACATTTCATGTTACCTTTGAAGAAGGTGAAGAAATTGTCAATCGATCAGGAACTGAAGCTGATGACATACACTTCAATGAAGCTAAACAATTTCCTGCTGATGAGTACTCACCAAATAAGATCAAAAATACTCGTCCAGTCTACACTGAAACCATGCCATATATCCCTGCCTATGATCCTCTGTCAACATTGTATCAGGAAGAACCCTCAAATGAAACAGATGGTAATCTTGAATCAAATATTGTTGATCCTACTCAACAAGAAAACCTCTCTGTTCCAAACCAACACATCACAGTATCATTCACATATACTCATACAGGCAATCACATGGAATCTATACCCAACTCAAATCCAATTCCATCACACATCCATCATCCTATAATCACTCCACTCCCTCAAGACAAGTGGTCCAAAGAAAAGGGCATTGAATTAGTCAACATTCTAGGAGAACCAACTGCTGGGATAACAACCAGAAGTCAGCTTAAAGCAATTAAAGTAGCCTCAGCAAATGAATGTCTTTATGCTGATTTCTTATCAGAGATTGAACCAAAAAGGGTCAAAGAAGCTCTTGAAGAAGAAGGATGGGTTCTAGCTATGCAAGAAGAACTTAATCAGTTCGAACGAAACAAAGTATGGAAGTTGGTTCCTGCCCCTAAAAGAAAAGTGATAATTGGGTTAAAATGGATCTTCAGAAACAAGCGAGATGAAAATGGGCTGATCATAAAGAATAAAGCAAGACTGGTAGCTCATGGATATAGACAAGAAGAGGGAATCTACTATGATGAGACATTTGCTCTAGTTGCAAGACTTGAAGCAATTAGGATCTTCCTAGCTTATGGCACTTACAGAGACTTCAAGATCTATCAGATGGATGTCAAGAGTGCATTTCTAAATGGAAAGCTTCAAGAAGAAGTCTACGTCAAGCAACACTAGGGTTTGAGAGATGTGATCAACCTGAGTACGTGTACAAATTAGACAAAGCTCTTTATGGTATGAAATAGGCACCTAGAGCTTGGTATGAAACTCTCTCTTCATTTCTCATTCAACATAAGTTTAATCGTGGTACAATAGACAACACCCTGTTTATCTACAAAAAGGAGAGTGATGTCTTACTTGTTCAAATATATGTGGATGATATCATTTTTGGGTCAACAAATGAAACACTTTGTCAACATTTTGCTAAACTAATGACCACAAAATATGAAATGAGCATGATGGGTGAGTTAACATTTTTTCTAGGTCTTCAAATAAAACAAATTTCCATAGGAATTCTCATTTGTCAAGCAAAATATCTTAAGGACTTGTTAAAGAAGTACGACCTCGCTGATTGTGCATCAGTCAAATGTCCCATGTCACCCCCAAACAATTTGGGTCCTGATGAATCAGGGAAATCTATAAATGAAACATTATACAAAGGCATGATTGGGTGCCTGATGGACTTAATAGCGAGTCGTCCCGATATACAATTTGCCACATGTCTTTGTGTAAGGTACCAGTCTAACCCCAAGGAATCCCATCTTGTAGCTGTTAAAAGAATTTTCAGGTATCTCAAAGGAACTCCACGATTGGGATTATGTTATCCTAAAGGATCAAGGTTTAATCTCAAGGAATATTCAGACTCTGACTATGCAGGCTACAAAATAGATCGAAAGAGTACATTAGGGATTTGTCAAATGCTTGGTGGAAAGTTAGTATGCTGGAGTACAAAGAAACATAACTCAGTTGCAATGTCATCAGCTGAAGTTGAAGATGTGGCTGCTGCTGGTTGTTGTGCTCAAGTCCTATGGATTAAAAGTCAGCTAGCTGACTATGAGATTCTTTATGACAAAGTTCCAATCTTCTGTGACAACACCAGCGCGATCGCCATCTCCATCAACCCTGTTCTCCACTCCAGAACCAAGCAAATTGATGTCAGGTACCATTTCATCAGGGACCAGATCATGAAAGGTGACATTGAACTTCATTTCATTCCAATAGAATGTCAACTTGCTGATATCTTCACCAAACCTCTGCCTGAGCCAAGCTTCACTAGATTTGTGGCTGAGCTAGGTATGTTGGATATCTCTCATGTGGTCCCTGATAAACAAATCCTTCACTCTTACACTGATCAATAATAATTTATAGTTAATATGGAACAAACATTCCTTCATTTACTATAGAATATTTTCTGCCAAGTGTTATATGTCTAGGGATATGGTACAAAACTGCAACACGAAAGATTATGGGTCACCACTTTGGCGAATAATGTGCCACTTGGTATTCAATGCGGATACGAAATAATTTTATGTTTTCAACATAATAATGCTTTGAAAACCGCACAAGGGCCCAACCTTTCAACTTTATCTCTCTCACAAAAACCCTAAACCTTATTTGAAAATCTCATTATCCCACAACTTCTCCAAAGCTTTTTCGATCATTCTAAAATCCTGTAAAGATAAATGGCATCTGAAATATCAAACACTGAAACATCCTCACACATTAATCATTCACTGGATTCTGATAAATCCATGTCAAAAAGGAAGGCAAAAAGGGCAAAGAATGTTAATTTCTTTAAGAAGGATTGTAAGATATCTTCTTGCAACTACTTTGCTAGACTTGAACATCCTCATCCATTTTATCAACCCATGATACAGTTCATTCAGAACTGTGACATTGCCGAAGCCTTCATCAAAAAACCCATTGAGTTATATACAGAATATCTACAAGAATTTTGGTACACTGCCAAAGTAGATCCTATTCTCAAAACCATCACCTTTACAGTTCTCAATGAAACCAAACCATTCACATTTGACATCACATAGTTTGCCCTCGTCACTGGGTTAGGCACTGACGGACCATCTGTTGAAAAAGAACTTTTAACGGAAACCGTGAAAGACAAACTAGCCTCTCTAGGACTGGTTGACCTGGAAGAGCCAGAGGATAGGAGATCAGATCCTACCACATTGAGTAAAGCCAATCCTGTTAAAATCATATACTTCTCTCCTACCTGGAAAGTATTACTTGCACACATCGTCAGGGGGTTACGAGGAAAGCATGGATCACATGATCAACTCAACAATGATCATCAACTCATGGCCTACTGCTTGATTTAGGGGGTAAAGCTGAACTTTGCACAACATGTGCTTAACGATCTTTGTGACAAACTCACTCAGGAGCCTAGAAGCCAAAATGTCTGGTACATTAGGTATATACTTCTGATGGTTGAACACTTTCTAGGAGACGAGTATGTCAATTCAGAGTTGCACACATTCACTGGGGCTCAAATAGGTGTTGCCACTTATAACAAGAACCCTAGGGCTGATGAGATACCACTAACCTCACATATGTGTGCCATTGCAGGAGTCCCTGAGGATTATTGGCACGCATTTGGAAAAATGAAGGTCTCCAAGGATTCCTTAAGAAACCCCACTAGAAAACTCACCATCAAGAAACCCACAGTCGATTCACTCTCATCCTCTCCAAAACCACAAAAGAAAAAGAGATTGGTAAATAGAACTTCAACATACCATGCATCAGGGATTGATAATCCTACTGTTATGGAGAAGACAAGTAGTTCACCAGTCTCAGGAAGTGACAACCATAATTGTCACAAGGATGACTCTGCCGAGCTAGATGATGATAACATGATTCAAAGGAACTAGGGGATACAGCTCATCAGGGAATCAGATGAACTTGATATGACTGCATGTCTCAACCTTAAGTCATCAGGTTTCTTCTCTTAGAACCAACTAGGATAATTCCATGTTCTACTTTACCTGCTTGACTCACCTTAGCCTGATTAACAATGATCTGTTCCCGATCATCATCTATTAGTGATCTGAGCCACTCTCAGTTACTGATTTTACAAAATTCATTTGTGTACAATGACTAACAAATCCAAATCAGTCAAAGTACAACACCCAGTTTTGTTTTTTTCTGTCAACAGAACTTAAATTTCAAAATGGCAAAACAGTATCAAATTTTTAAACAAAAACAAAACCAGTTAAAGGTAAATCACAACCTGTGACTGAATTTTTATTCCTAAGACTCAGATAGAAGCATCCACTTTATGTCATACAACTCTCTGAAATGAACAACCTTTCACTTCCCTACAATGATATTGACAAATCACAACTAATATCTAATGGGAGAACAGGATCCTATATCCTCGGGGAGATAACACTATCTCTCTGAGAAGGAGATCCACTACCATTCACATCCCCAAAATGACCTTGACACATCCCAGTAACTGTCTAGGGAGTAATAGGGTCCTATATCCTCAGCGGGAAAAGAACAATCCTAATGAGAAGGGGACCCACAACAAATCACAATGATCCAGTGATGACATTCGCTAATCACATATTTTGTCAGAGGATCACCTAAAAGACTCTCATTGACTTAGAGACATAAACACAACTCTCTAATGAAAGGGACAACAAAACATTTATTGGCTCTAACCTTGTGTCTTAAATTACAGATGCAGATGTTGCACTCTTATTCACAGATACTTACACTAATTCAAAACCAATAGACACATATGTCTATGAATCCGGGAAGGATGATATTGAATAAAACACTACTGTTGTTCCCTCATCTTCTCAATTGGATGATGCATCCACGCATTCAGAACATATGGAAATTGCAGCTGAGACTGACCGCTATGATCCCATGTATGATGAAGCTGCTCAACCTTGGCCTACCATTTCTGCTCCTGCTCAAGTCACCATTTCATTGGAAGAAACACTGAGTTCACTCCTACCTGAACTCATCACCTCTGTGCTTAACAAGACACTTCCAGTCCTGATGAAACCTTATGTAGCTAACGTGGAGACTCAAGCTTCTAAGGTAATCAAAGAAGCTCTTAAACCGGCATGCCTTAACAAACTCATAAAACCACTTATCAGGGAAATACATTTGAGGGACTCGCTCAATTCTCAAAGGTTTCACACTCTGGAGACTCGCCTCACTACCTTTGCCATCAAGGCCCTAGATGAACACGTGCTCAGTCTTCATGAGTCACTTTTTCTGCAAGATCACTCAAAATGGAATCAAGCCATCAACCACATGATTGAACAGAACACCCTGATCCTTAAAGTGGTGGTTCTTCTCGACAAACTTCTTGGTGACCAGGTCGATCTACCTCAACAGGTGAAGGATCTTTACTTTGCACTCTGTAGATCCTGTAAAGTCTTCTCTGATACTTCGAAACATCTGGCTGTAGTATCCAAGAAGGTTCTGACAGCAGCAACTCCTTCCACAGTTTCTACTGAGGGGGAGAAACACTCAGATGATGCTCCACCTCAGATCAAGAAGATTGATTCTTATGCTTCCACAATCATCTCAACCAAGCCCTCATCAACTAAGGGGGAGCATAAAAACAAAATGGATGTAGCCACCATTAAAGAACCTGCATCAAAGAAATAAAAAAACAACAGCTTCCACACTCACTGGTATGATTCAAATACAAGAACCAACCAGTTCAATGTCTCCTCCACCAACATATATGTCAACAGCTCTGGTTCAGACTGAAGGACAAAGACTAAACAAAGGCAAAACCAAAGAATGTGAAGGAGAAGAAAATGTGGCCGCTCTATTGAAAGAAGGGGGCTCTAATCTAAAACTCCCTAAGATCAATGGAGTACCACAAGAAATGTTGATTGAAGGACTGAAGGCTGAAAAACTCAAAGCAAATGAAGAAGCAGCAAGAAAGGCCACTAAAACATTCTTGGCCAAACTTGATGCTGACAAAGTGGCCGCTCAAAAGAAAGCTTTAGAACATTATGAAGCCAAAACGACCAGGGAAAGACAACTTCTCTCTGACAAGTACAATGAAGTCATGAACAAAAGGGTCAGTAAAGGAAGAATCACCAGCGTCAAGTACAGACTAAAGAAAACTGTACTTAACCTAGAAATCTTCCGAGACAATCAGGAACTCTATTACGATGCCCATGAAGAATTCAAGATAATGGAGTTGGGATTCTCATAATGGAATTGAACTTCATAATTCCACCAAAAACATGACATCTAGCGCTGCAATGCAAATCAAGAAGAATCTAGCAGAAAGGTTCAAATGGGTCATTAAGTCAGCAGAAAAACTTGGTCAGTCTCCTCCAACCGAACTCAGTGAGTTAGAGATACCACCTCCCAAGCCGGTCCAGAATAAACGAAAAAGAATACACCTTGGAGATGGAACATTATGAAATCTGACTCCACCAAAGGGAAGAAATGGAGAAAATGAAGAAGTCATTGATCAACCTGAGTCAAGAATTTTCTTCAGAAACATCAAAGGGGAAATGAAGTTTCAAAGGGAAAATGAATTCAATATAGCCTCAACCAAGCAGCTGATCTACCTGTGCAAAGATGTCATTGAAGACACTGAAACTACAAGACGGTTTAGAGACAGGCTAGCCTTTGAAATATCAATTCGGCCTGACTACAATGAAGCTGTTAAACAAGCGAGAAGAGGAGTGCGCTAAATTTCACCTTTTGTAATATGCCATTCTCTTATCTGTCAACTTCTGTTATAAATGTTGTCAATTATGTGTAAGAAGAAGTTGTTTTGCTCACTTACAATAATTTTAGACTTAGCATAATTTATATCCAAAAAGGGGGAGATTGTCAGGCAAAAGATATGCCCACTGGTCCCTGACTAGGATTTGAACATAAATCAAGCTAAGTAAAGAAGTCTCCCTGATAGGGACTTCAGAGAGTAGATCAAGAAGACTCACTGATATCAAATTCAGTAAGCCACTCCAGCAGAAGTTTAAGTCACAAGACATCGACATGTTTACATGAAGTCGTGCTCTCTAGCTTATGCGGGTCAGCAGCATGCACAAGGGACTCTGGCTGAATTGAAAGGATTATCAGGGGTGGCAATACCCTGATAATCCATCAACTCCCTGATCAGACCAACAAAGCATAGCTCATGTCCACTGAGATTTAGGCGGGACTTTTCACTAATATTTTTGATCGGGATAAAGTAAACTTTAGTGATAAGTCAAATCAAGTACGAGTTGGTGATAAAAGTAGTGAACAGTTGCCTGCACTATTCACTAAAGCAAAGAAATAGCGTTTCCCAATGTTGATGCATTCAATGGAAGATGTGCCTGTTTTTACCTCATCCATTGGAATCGTGACACACACTTACCTAACCCCACTTGGATCTACCTCGTACTAGTATAAATAGGATTGTTGGTCGGAGTGAAAAGTTGTTGCTTCAGACTACATTTTTGTAATCCTTGAAGCACACACTCCCTGATAGAACTTACAAGAATCTCCCAAGAGATCATAAGTTCACAAGTAAGCTTAGAATCCTATCATTCTAAGTTTGCTTATTTAGATAGTTGGTTTTACATTGTCATTCAATTTAGTGTTTTTCGCACAACACTTTATAATTCTTTGATTCTTATCAATAAAGAATTATACATTGGAAAAATTATATTCTTGTGTTGTCACTTAAATTCATATAACTTATTATTTTCTGTAAAAGACATTATTTTGGGAACAACCGTTGCCCCAAAAATATTTTGGCTGCGACCTACTAAATCACAGTTGTAAACAAGGACAAACTATATTTTATTCAATACAGCGGTTGTAGTTGAACGTTTCCACTATTTATGGGTCAATCTAACCCTGCTTGTTCTGTTTCCATCCTTCATGAGTATATACATTCATGTTAAACTATATTAAATTGGGTATGTCAAAGTTTCAGGTTTTGTTGTGGACCAACCCAAAGAAAGTGAAGATGGGTACCAAGTTGTTGGAGTAATCACTTCAACTCTCTTAGAAAGGGCCAATCTACTACTGTTGTGTAACACCCCCAACTCGAAATATGGCAGCGGAACTGAGCTTGGGGTGCTACGTGAGGGGTAAGACAGTCACAATCACAGAAAAACGATCTCATAATGAGACATTTTTAATAAAACATATCATTCGAATACAAACTTTAATGTTTAGAGTCTAAATGACTCATATCACAAGTAGCAGCGGAAATAAAGATAGTTTGTAGCGGAAATTAAAAATAGTTTGCAGCGGTAATAAAAACACAGTTTTAAAAGATAATTCGAATGATAAAATAATAAGGGCAAAAAGAAAAGCCCAATGATAGCCATCCTCAACCTTCAGCCACTCCTGGTGCTCACATCATGCATCAATTACCTGAGATACACATGCTAAAAAGTCAACACAAAGGTTGAGTGTAATCCATAGGTTTAGTAAATAATAGTTGAGCACAAGATTTTAAGTCTGGAAGATATAAGTAACAAATACAAATATCAGGTAAGTGCCACATAATTCTCTTGTTTTGCTAAGCTCATGACACACAAAGCGTTAACCAGCACCAGTAACCCTGGCGTAAGTCGACAGTAACCGCGGATTTTCATAATCATAATAGTTGCACCCAAAGCTAGGTATCTTGCCAAATACCTAGGTAACTCAATTATAGCACACCCGTGTTGCCTACCTGGTCAACAGGGATGGGATGGTCAAATCCTATAGGCCTATATACTATAATCGCGCTCACCCGCAGGTGATTAATGGTTCATGATCGAGGGACTTGCTTTTGGCAAGGAAGGTACTTAGCATTTATCGCGTCAGTCAGGAATAGCATACCAATAAACAATTGTGCTCAGAAAATAAGTAAGTGGCATGTATCTCCCCCAATGGGTTTATAAACAATTTAAAAATATAAAAGTGGGGCTATGAATCACACCTTAGTAGCAGAGAAATGAGATATCACAATATGATCAGATAGAATAGCACGGCAAGTGAACCTCAGCACAACCTAGTATATGAATAATATGTCTCAGCAATAACCTTAAAGTGATTTCTAAATCAATACTCGTATTTGAAAATAAAAATGTTTTATTTCAATGGCGTTTTGAGTTAAATAAAGTTTAAGACTCGTGTGGATACGAGACAAATAGTAAAATTCGGCAAACACGAACAGATATGAAGAAAGAATAACGAAGAGAAAAGAGGAATTAAAATAAAGAAAGAATAATAAGGAAAAACAAACAGAAAACATAAATAGATTGTTTCGGTGTTTTACCCTTTTCCCCAAATAGTTGATGAAATATCAAAATTTGGGCATGATGCGCCCGTTTATAAAACATTTCCAAGTCGTTATGACTTTTGAATACAAGTTTTATTATCTCATTTTACAAGTTAATATATACAATTGAACACTATTATTTGCTTATATATACTAGTTATAAGGTTTAGCGACTATTTTGTTTATATTTTCTAAATTAATAAACCGAAACATCATATTCAATAATAAATAGCAAAACAAAGACATAAAAGATATAATGACCCAAGTGTATTGGGCTTTGGCTCAATACTCAACTCATACTGATTGGGCTTTCGGGCCTAAGTAATTAATATTTAACCATTTTAGAACTCAATCCAATTAGTTGTGGCCCTTTTGGGTCACGGATTAATCACGTTTAAACAAATAAACCATTAGACCTTGGCCGTGACTTATTGAGTCACGGCTCGAGTCTATTCGCGCCAAAGGCTTTAGGTTGTGGCAACAAGCCAAATTGAATCCAACATCAACACAACATAATCATAAAGACTATGTCGTGATTCAATTGAGTCACGGCTCGAATCTTTCCCGAGCCAAAGGCTCTCGGCCAAATTCATATAACACAATTCCAATTCAATCCAAATCCAACACAAGTATAACGAGGCTATGCCGTGACTCATTTGAGTCACGGCTCGAGCCAATCTAAGCCAATAGGCTTCAGATAGTCAACAACACAAACCCAATTCCAAATCTCATCACAACAAGAATTTTATGGCAATACCATGACTCATTTGAGTCACGTCTCGAACCAAACCGAGCCAATAGGCTCATTGATTGTCAACACACAACCACAAATCCAAATCGATTCCAAATCCAATCACTACACAACCAGAGACCTTGCCGTGACTCAATGGAGTCACGGCTCGAACCTAACTTGAGCCGAAGGCTCCTGGTTCATAACCACATCAACACAGCCAGTTATACAAACCAAAAACCAAATCTGAAAACAACAAATCCAAATCAAAATCCAACAAGTCTAGACCTAATCGAATACAACCAGATCAAGCCTAAAATCTAAAAGCAAATACAACAAATTCCGAACAAAAATTAAATCCAAATCGAAACAAATATATTACAACCAAATCGAATAAAAATAAATTTAAATCAAATTAATACAACCAAATCGAAATAAAATAAAAATTAAAACTATACTAAAACTGCCCTAATCCTAAACCCAGTACTGCCGTGACTCAATGAGTCACGGTCAAAGCGTCATACGAGCTCGAGGGCTCTCGGCTTCAACGACAAGGACCAACTCGGTACAACAACTCCAAATCCAAGCTACAAGATAATAAATAAATTAGGAATTGAATGAAATGAATAAAAATATAAACGACTCACTCTGAGTCAACGCGAGTTGAGTGTTTCGCGGCGTAATAAATTCGATCCACAAGATTTATGTTAGATTCGAAAGGTTTTATCATGTTTTATTAAATAAAAATGATATACGAAATTAGGGTTTGGATTAAAATTAAAACGAAGAAGAAAGAAGGCGCATGGGATACCTTTTCGAAGAGAGAAGACGGTGGGGAAGCCTCGTTAAGGAGGTGGCGGCTGTACGTGGTGGCGGTGGTGTCGGTTTGTGGTGCTAGACGGCTCGGATGGGGCTCAAACCTTCCAGATCGAACGAGGATCTCCTGATCTATCGATTGATATAATGTTTGGGTTCACCGGAAAATTTTTCAGCGACGGTGGTTGCCAGCGGTGACGGTGGCTGCCGAAGATTGGCCGGAAGTGGGGAGAGAGTGAGAGACAGTTATGTATGTGTGGGAGAGAGTGAAATGAATAAAATATAAAAATTTTGGCCTTTTATACCCCTACAGGGACTAAACTTGTGCAATTGAAAGTTAAAGGGGCACGGGGTAAATATTGGGCGGGGGTAGAAACTGTCAAATGGGTTAAATTTTTGCTTTAAACACTGTGGGGCCCATTCGAGGTACCAAACGGACTCAAAAAATTATGCCACTTGCGCCATTGTTTCCGAAATAATTTTTCTGATAAAAGCGAGTATAAATATGCATAACTTTCCCGAATTCAACTTATTTTGGTAATTTTGATTTGCTTCGCGTTTTCTAGGTTGTGCTGACATAATAAGGGACTAGGGTTCACATTTCTCAAGATATCTCACGTTTCTCAAGTTCAAATAAATTCAGAAAAGGTTCAACTGCTAAGGTGATGCAAAAATAAATATTTGGCTAGTAAAAATATTTTGGAAAATTACCGGGTGTTAAAGCAAATACATCATATTGGGAAATCTGTCCCGGATTCCAGTTTAACTTATCAGTTCCAGTTTCAAAGAGGTAAGGGTACTTGCGCTTGAACTCGTCCCCGCATTCCCAGGTGAATTCGGGTCCCCTCTTGGAATTCCAGCGAACTTTCACAAGGGGAATTTGGCTCCTCTTTAGTCGTTTGATCTCACGCTCCATAATTTCTATGGGCTCCTCAATAAAGTTCAGTTGTTCATCAACTTGAATCTCATCAAGTGGGATTACGACTGTCTCATCGGATAAACATTTCTTTAAATTTGACACGTGGAAGGTGGGGGTGAACTCTACTAAGCTCAGGAGGCAATTCCAGCCTATAGGCTAAAGGACCAACCCTGTTCAGAATCTTGAACGGTCCAATGTATCTTGGGTTCAGCTTTCCTCGTTTGCCAAACCGTATCAAGCCTTTCCACGGTGAGACTTTCAGCATAACTTTGTCTCTGACTTGAAACCCTAGCGGTTTGCGTCTCACATCCGCGTAACTCTTCTGATGGTCTCTCGCAATTTTAAATCGGTTCTTAATCTGCACAATCTTTTCTATAGTCTCCCGAACAATATCCAGCCCAATGAGCTGAGCTTCTCCTACCTCAGCCCAACAAATGGGTGATCGGCATTTTCGACCATACAATGCCTCAAATGGTGAAGCCTTAATGCTTGCATGGTAACTGTTGTTGTAGGAAAACTCGATCAAAGGCAAATGAGTATCCCACCCATTTCCAAAATCAATCACGCAGGCTTGGAGCATATCTTCCAAGGTTTGAATCGTCCTTTCACTCTGGCCATCCGTTTGTGGTGATATGCAGTACTCATGTTGAGGTTCGTGCCAAAGGCATCTTAGAGCGATTGCCAAAAGTTAGAAGTGAATCTGCTGTCTCTGTCAGAGATGATAGATATTCGGGCTCCATGCCTCGATACTATTTCCTTCACATAGAGCCTTGTCAACTTATCCATGCTGTAGTTCTCCTTGATGGGTAGAAAATGTGTTGATTTCGTTAGTCGATCGACTATAACCCAGATAATGTCAAAACCAGTTGTAGTCCTTGGAAGTTTGGTGATGAAGTCCATATTAATTCTCTCCCATTTCCATTCAGGAATCTCAGGCTGTTGTAGAAGACCAGACGGTTTCTGATGTTCGGCCTTAACTTTCGTGCACGTCAAACATCTGCGAACATAATCAGCAACTTCAGCCTTCATGTTTGGCCACCAATATAACTCCTTGAGATCGTGATACATTTTGTCGGATCCTAGGTGTATAGAAAACTTTGACTTATGAGACTCATGCATGATCAAGTCTCGCAGTCCTCCATAATGCGGCACCTAACTTCTTCCTTTAAAACACAAGGTTTCGTCTGAACGCTTTTCAAACTTCTTCTGTATCATCCCATAAAGATTCTCATTCTGGAAATCTTCTTGTTTCACAGCTTCTTCTTGAGCATGGAGAATTTGAGCGGGAAGGTTTTAATTGATGGTCATAACCAAAGCTCGAACTCGTAGCGGCTTCAACCGCTCCTTACGGCTCAAGGCATCAGCCACGACGTTCGCCTTTCTGGGGTGGTATCTAATTTCACAGTCATAGTCACTTAAAGTTTCCAACCATCGCCGTTGCCTCATATTTAGCTCCTTCTAAACTAAGATATGCTGAAGACTCTTGTGATCGGTGTAGACAACACACTTCGTTCCGTATAGGTAGTGCCTCCATATCTTGAGTGCAAAAACCACTGCTCCTAACTCCAAATCATGCGTGGTATATTTCTCTTCATGTGTCTTAAATTGTCGGAAAGCATATGCCATGACCTTTCCTCTTTGCATCAAAACCGCTCCTAACCCGTGATATGATACATCACAATACACCACAAAATCTTCTTCTCCATCTGCTGGGTCCGTCAGTACCCAAGCATCCTAAAAACAGAATTTGAATACAAATTAAGATAAGTGTTAATCAACCGAAAACATACTTAAGTCACTAAGTGAACGGTCACTCAGTGAGTTACCTTCAAGATGCTCAGGACGAGTCTAAGAAGAACGACTCACCACTCAGTGAGGTAGAACTCCCTGAGTGTTACTTGAGACGAAGAAGAAGGTAATGGGTTCAGTAAGTGTTGGACAAGAACTCACTGAACCCCAGTCTCCTCAACAACAATAAGTGATTGAAGACTGAAGACTGAAGGCGAAGACTAAAGAACCTGAAGCCTGAAAGAAAAGCGGGATTGTGCGGGAAGAGTTTGAAGAGATAAGGAGAAGTCTTATCGGGCCAGAAACAAACCATCCCTAAAAAGGCTAAAAGTCAAGAAGTGTCAGAACTGACACTCGAAGACTTTTTTGGCCCATTCCCATTGGTTCTTGGAAATGACAAATACTGTTGTAGTTGTCAGACACGCTTTCTTATTCTTGTTGTATTTTAATCTTCAGTACTCTTTGATGTTTGTACATAAATAGCAACAGATGGAGAAAAGTGGGTTAAGTTTTGTGCATGTAAAGCTTAGACTTTCTGATGAAGCGAAAAGTGTACCGCTTTTAGGGGGTCATTTAAGCCCTAAATCGTATTTATTTGATCAAATATTGCCCTAAATCGTTCCTTTTGTCATTTTAGGTACTTTGGAGAAGAAATCTGGAAAAGGAAGCATTTTGGACGTTTTTGGAGCATAAAAGTGAAGAAAACGACAAAGTCTCAAAATTGGCTGGAAAAGTACCTGTGACGGCGTCAAGCACCATTGTGACGCCGTCAACCCTTGACGCGCCAGAGAGGATTTTGGATGATTAAAAGGGGACGGCGTCAAGAAGGCCATCAAGAAACCCTAATCGCGGCGAGGTGATGGCGTCAGCTCTATAACGTGACGCCGTCAGATCTGATTTTCTATATATATTCTCATAATTTTTAGTCATTAGTGTGCAACTTTGTGAGGAGAAACCCTAAGACGATTTTTCTGCTACTTTTAAGGGTTTTATACCCTTGGATCTTCCATGTTCAATTGAAGATAAGTAATCAATTAATCATTCAATATGTCTATTTTTGTTTGATTATATCTTGTTCTTGTCTTTTATTTAACATGCTAGGCTAGATTTATCTTGTGTTTGCTTAGATCTAGTGAAACCTAACTATTGATTATTGGTTGTTGGTGTGTTATTAATTGTATTGGATGATTGTTTATCGATGTTAGGCTTAAGAAAACTGGCTAACCTCCTATACGGTAACTTGCTTGAACGTCTTAAGAAACATGAACCAATGCGTACTAAGGTTTTTATGGTTGTATTTAATGCATGAGCGAATTCTAGTGATCCCATGTTAGGAGCTTCTTAGCCGGCTCGACATAGGAGTGAAGTAGGAGCTTATAGAGTTGGGGAAGTACGTACGCCACCCCACGATTGGTATTAAGGAATACACCCGTCATCCACGCAATTAATACACACTAATCAACCGGTAAAAGATAGTTAGGGAGTAAGGAAATCTAAGTAAACACATTTCTCTCCATATAAGTTCCACAACCTTTTTATTTTCAGTTATTTTATTTTATTTGCAATTGTAGTTATTTGGGTTAGTTTAGTTGACTAGCAACTAATTCTGCCCACTCCTTCAAACCAGATATTTTACTTGCTTTTATAAAAATATAAAAAAAATACAAAAAGAATCTTCCCTCACCCTTAGACCTATTAGAGTAGTTTTTCAATCCTAACGATACTATTCCCCTAGAGAACGATCAATCCCCCGGTACTTGCCACTACACTATACTACATCGGTCAGGTACACTGCCTGGTGGGGATTGCAAGCCTCTTGAGATCCCTCGAGAGGTAAAACCTGTTGTAAGGTCGCAAAACTACGCATCAAGTTTTTGGCGCCGCTGCCGGGGAATAGTTATTGTTTAGGTTGAATTTTTATTTTATTAGGTCTACTCACTAGATTCCTTTCTAGTGAGATTTTTATTTTATTTTTCTAGGTTTTCTTTAGTCTATCTTTTTCTCTGTGTGTTTGTTCGTAATTTCCATTGACTCTTCCGTTCACCATTATGGAGAACGCGAATCCACCATACTACCAACCACGTAATTCACCCACTCCATATGACATCTTGATGTTTAAACAACATAAAGATGAACCTCTCTATGATGCATGGACTCGTTTTAAATATTTACTCCAAAAAGTCCTTCATCATAACTTCGATTCATGGTCCCTAACTCAAATCTTTTACGATCGTGTCAACCGACATGCCCAAAGGGACATTTACTATTTTGCCGGCAGGGATCTTAGGGAATTAAGTGCTGAAGAAGCATGGGAAGCTATTGAGAATTGTGCCCAATATTATTATATAGTAGACAACCCAACAAACATTAATACAAGTCAATTGACCACAAATTTCAAGGATCATGAAACAAGTTTGTTTGGGGATGAGGGTAGAGTTGAGCCACCTAGTTGCATGTCATGGTTAGGCACTACCATAATACAGGATGAACACATAGGTGACCTTGATGTGATGGAGGATTTAGCCGAACATGATCACATTAATCAAAAAGACCTAGGTTTTATGATTGATGACGTTGAATCTCAAGAAACACATGATGAATCTTTTAGGCAATTTGAATATAGCAGTCAGAATATTGAGGATGATCCTTATGATTCGGACATAGAAGTTGAGATGCCTAGAGAAGCACTTGAGATACTTGGGAAAATGTTAGGGTTAGATCCTACTAAAACACATGATGAGGATATAGGTGATCTTGACACAAGGAATGATGAGGTTAGTAACATAAGCCCACTAAGTACCTCACAAGTCCTACCATCATTTGAGGCACACACACCACCCGTGACTTACCCGAAAGAAGTAGAAGAGACTTTAGGAATCCCGATGGAGGTAGAACCTTTGAACCAAACACAACTAGAGGATATAGGTTTGAATGCTTATAGTGATCACAACCTTACTCTTATTTCTAGGGGATTTCCTATTTTTGATGAACCGGAGCCTCAACCAAAACCGTTACCTAATCTTCCATCTTTAGATGTGAATTTAGGAATTAAAAAAGGTCCCGATCCACCCATCAAACCATGTAGTCCGGGTAATGTTAAGATTAAGGTAGTAGACTCTAGGCCATGTAGAGTGGAAGCTAATATAGGAGTGAACCATGACCTTACATACTTACATCACCCATTCATGATTGATCACAAGAAACATTATGGGTTTAAACCGGGTTTATTAGGTCAAGATGGATTCCCAACTAGGAATCTCTCGAAGTTGATAGAAGATGATCCCTTTTTAGGAGAAAACTTCAGTTCACCCATTGACCCAATTGAACTAAGTAAGGTTATGATGATAGGATCCCGCACCTTTCAGTATATAATTCATCCACCACTCTTTCCTCACGCGGCATACTTCCACCAAGATGGTGTGTATCGCTACTATCACCCGCACTTAATCCTAAGTGTAGGAAAAACCTCTCCTTTATCCGTTAAATAAGGGTAGAGTCAGGCTCGTGACTCGAACAAAAACAAGCGCTTCTTGGGAGGCAACCCAAGCTTTATTTGCTTTGTGTGTTTATTTATTTGTTTGTTTAGTTTTATTTGCTTCCGTATGTATGTTTAATTTTTATTATTATTGATTCATGTTCGAAACTAAATTGTGAAAATGCTTTATCTTGTTTTTAACTTCGTCTTAACTACATATAAAGGTATTTTGCAAAAGATAAGTGTAAGGTAAATCCAAATCGGTTTATTAGAACAAATGAACATGAATCATAACAATATTAAATTAACATACATATTAGTAATTGTTTGAGTCAAATGCTTGTATCGAGTCATAATGATATTTTGCAGGATTTCCAGGAAATAAGGATTGAGTTTTTCCAGAAATTTTCCGGAAACTTAACATGAAAAATCTGTCAGATCACTTCTGACGGCGTCAGACCCCAGTCTGACGACGGGAGTAACAGTTTTCTGGAATTTTTTTTTGAAAGTTTTGTTTTTTCTTCCGGAATCATAAAATGCTTTATTAAATCTCTAACTTATAAACTCCAGGAATCTGCAAAATAATCATTCCACAAACATTATATCCTTATACAGATTTATCCCGCCGATGTTATGCAGGTTTTCGTGTTTGTTTTCTCAGGTTTAACAGGTTATTTTGGACAAGGAGATGTATGTGGAATCTAGCTTTTGGCGCTGCTTAATCTTGAAGTTTCAACATTACCTTGGAAGAAGATCTAACCATGTTACCTCTTTATCCACCGAGCGAATCAGGGGAGTATTTGATTTCATTCTTTTACCTTATTTACTTTTACATCTTGTTATTTGAACATTGGAGACAATGTTCATCTTAAGTGTAAGGGGGTAAAGTACGATACCTTAGAGAATGCTATTACGCTTGATTTTTCATTTTTTTAATGGTAGATGTGTAATAAAACTGAGAGAAATACCCGTTAAGGCAATTTTAGTGCCAAATTTAAAATTTTTTACAACATATAGGAGTGAAACTTTGGTCTTAATGAGCGTCTCACGGATAGGAGTTATATGACTAGCACAAAACCGCACCACTAAAAAATTTTCCACCCCCAAATATGTGAGGTTCGCCTCTAGAATTGGTAGGAAAAGCATTTATGCTATGATGTGTGTACCGGTAGCACTTAGATTCTAGAACTTGCGTTAGGACCATTCCGAGGCCACAAGTGAGACTACATTCGTGTAGTTAGATTTACTACATGATAAGAGGCATTAGGATTAACCATTGTTTTACACCTATGTTTTTGTTATAATTACATTGGCTACATTGGTCAAGTAATTCTCCCACACCCTTTGCGTTGTACTCATTTTTAGTACACGATACCCCTAGTACACCCCTCAGAGCCTATCTTTTCGTTTCTAACTTTAAGCATTTTACTTAAAGTAAGAATTTGTTTACACCCCACTTAAATGTACACCCAAATCGCCTTAGCCTACCTTGTATGCACTCATTTTTAGTGCATTATTGTGACAACATTTGTTTAAACCCCAAGTTAATTATCTAATTGATTACATGGTTGCTAAGTCGAGTCATATCCTTGTACATATTGTTTTGGGACGATTGGGACTCATGGGTAAAGTACTAGTGTAATGGAGTAATGGGGAAGAACAACATTATTACCCCCATATGTGCTAAATATTTAAAAGTACTCCAAGTGTTTCGATTATCTTAATTCGAGTCATTAGAATAGTTAATTGTAAAGTTATGTAAAAGTTCAAGTGTAAGGGGGTTACAACCCCCCTACGATGTATTATTTTGGATGGTAGGGCAAGAGTGTATGTCAAAAAAAAAAAAAAAAAAAAAAAAAAAAAAGTAGAAAAAACATACGGACTACCATCCCGTTCATTTTATGTTTATTTTATCTTTTTGTTATTTTTTTCATTAGCTTAAGTCGAGTCTAGTCTTGGCTTAGCAACGCATATTGTACATGTAATTAATCAAGATCTTTAACTCGCTACCAGTAAAATATCCTTTATCCAACAAAACCGTGTTTATCATATCCCTACACCTAACGTTATAACCCGTTTAAAAGCCCTCTTTGATAGTTTATCTTAGGTGCTTACGCCTAGTGGAGGAGGTTTTTGATCCTTTCCCAAGCCTATGGTAATCTATTTGCTATGACAGGTAGTGAGAGATATTATTCATTTTCATTTATGAGATATACTTTTATGACACCTGAGAGATGTGAGTATCTAAACACTACTTGTGAGGTGCTAGTCTGTAATCTCCGTGCTTATTATGATTAAAGTGGAACGACTATTTATTGTAATTACTTTTATATTAGCGTTAAATGACCCTAACTTGTATTTTGATTAGAATAAAAGCGCATTTGCTTGAGGACAAGCAAATCTCAAGTGTAAGGGTATTTGATGAAGCGAAAAGTGTACCGCTTTTAGGGGGTCATTTAAGCCCTAAATCGTATTTATTTGATCAAATATTGCCCTAAATCGTTCCTTTTGTCATTTTAGGTACTTTGGAGAAGAAATCTGGAAAAGGAAGCATTTTGGACGTTTTTGGAGCATAAAAGTGAAGAAAACGACAAAGTCTCAAAATCGGCTGGAAAAGTACCTGTGACGGCGTCAAGCACCATTGTGACGCCGTCAACCCTTGACGCGCCTAGAGAGGATTTTGGATGATTAAAAGGGGACGGCGTCAAGAAGGCCATCAAGAAACCCTAACCGCGGCGAGGTGACGGCGTCAGCTCTATAACGTGACGCCGTCAGATCTGATTTTCTATATATATTCTCATAATTTTTAGTCATTAGTGTGCAACTTTGTGAGGAGAAACCCTAAGACGATTTTTCTGCTACTTTTAAGGGTTTTATACCCTTGGATCTCCCATGTTCAATTGAAGATAAGTAATCAATTAATCATTCAATATGTCTATGTGTTGTTTGATTATATCTTGTTCTTGTCTTTTATTTAACATGCTAGGCTAGATTTATCTTGTGTTTGCTTAGATCTAGTGAAACCTAACTATTGATTATTGGTTGTTGGTGTGTTATTAATTGTATTGGATGATTGTTTATCGATGTTAGGCTTAAGAAAACTGGCTAACCTCCTATACGGTAACTTGCTTGAACGTCTTAAGAAACATGAACCAATGCGTACTAAGGTTTTTATGGTTGTATTTAATGCATGAGCGAATTCTAGTGATCCCATGTTAGGAGCTTCTTAGCCGGCTCGACATAGGAGTGAAGTAGGAGCTTATAGAGTTGGGGAAGTACGTACGCCACCCCACGATTGGTATTAAGGAATACACCCATCATCCACGCAATTAATACACACTAATCAACCGGTAAAAGATAGTTAGGGAGTAAGGAAATCTAAGTAAACACATTTCTCTCCATATAAGTTCCACAACCTTTTTATATTCAATTATTTTATTTTATTTGCAATTATAGTTATTTGGGTTAGTTGACTAGCAACTAATTCCGCCCACTCCTTCAAACCCGAGATTTTACTTGCTTTTATAAAAATATAAAAAAAATACAAAAAGAATCTTCCCTCACCCTTAGACCTATTAGAGTAGTTTTTCAATCCTAACGACACTATTCCCCTAGAGAACGATCAATCCCCCGGTACTTGCCACTACACTATACTACATCGGTCAGGTACACTGCCTGGTGGGGATTGCAAGCCTCTTGAGATCCCTCGAGAGGTAAAACCTGTTGTAAGGTCGCAAAACCACGCATCACTTTCACAAAACCCCTTTTCTCCTACAAAGAGTAACCAATCCCTGAGATAGCTCAGTGGGTCGATATTGTTACCACTCAAGCATAGCTTGAATTTAGATAGGAGACACACCATACATTGTCTATTCAATCCCAAGTGTTTGTTCCGCAAAACACTTGGGTAATAGATTCTTTGATTGATTTCTAATAAGAATTTAAACGTTGAAAAACTTTGTGTTTTTATATTTACATTTTACTTATCAGTTATAATTAATTATTACATTAATCTCAGTGATAACACACTTAGATTAACTTTGTAGTTATCTCTAAGCGTGTAAAGGGAACAACAAGTGGTATCAGAGCCTCTGGTTTATAAAATCTTTTCAAAAACTAAGAGTGCTCAAGGTTTTTAAAACCAAGATCCAACTATGGCTGATATTAATGTGCCCTAGCTCGTCAATAAAAAGGGTGGTAGCTTTTCAGCTGTTGCCCCCAGACTTGAAGCTAGAAAATTTAGCATGTGGAAAAAGCGAATGCTTTGCTACTTGACTGGTATGGAACCATACTACATCACTTGTGTCAAAGAAGGTCCTTATGTCCCTAAGACTGCTGAGGGGCTAAACAAGCCTGAAGCTCAGTGGACCGTTGATGAGAGAAGGGTGGTCAATCAAGACCAACGCCTGAAAAACATAATTATATCTTGTCTTCCTGACGATATAATGGAATCAGTCATCAACTGTTCAATAGCTAAGCAAACTTGGGATGACTTGATTAATAGCTTTGAAGGACCCTCAGATACCAAGGAAAACAGGATCATGGACCTAAAACTTGAGTATAACACTTTCAGGGAAAAGGACTCTGAAAGCCTCTCTCAGACATATACCATATACAAGACCTTGATAAACGAATTATCAAATGATGGTGTAGTTTTGTCTAAGCATGAGACAAATGTTGGCTTTGTCAACAGTCTCCCTAAGAAGTGGCTAAACTTCTCACAAGGCCTCAGGAATACTAATCACATTCAGACCCTTGAGCTCCCTGAGATCTATGGGAAGTTTGTCTATGAAGACAACTTAATCTCTAGGAGATACCTAGACTCTAAAGCTCTTGAGTCCAAAAAGGCCCTGACCTCCCCACCCATATCAACTGCCTTTTATTCTAATGGTGTTGTGCAGGATTTTCAAGAGGATTCTAAAGATGAAATTGATGAAAGAACTGGTGATGAGTACCTAAGTGACTTAAACTCGGAATTCCAATAAAGGGCACTCATTGCCAATTCAAAACGTTTTATCGAAAGAAATCAGTCAAACTTTTCAAAATCTAAAGCAAATGAAACCACTGAGTGTTTCAAATGTGGTAAAAAGTGCCACTTTGCAAGAGACTGTTATTCAAAAACCATCTCAGAACCCTCTTATAAATTTTCTGGAAACAGTTCCTCAGGAACTAGCAAGTTTCAACCTAGAATGTTTCAGTCGACCCAACATTTTCAAAACAATAATGTACAAAAGGGTCAAAAAGACTTTGAGACAAAATATAGGAAAGCTAAGGCTAAACTTGCTCTTCTTGAAACTAATCCCTCAATGTCTCAGGCTGCTCACACTTCCAAACCTGTTCAAACAAAGAATAAGGTTCTTGTTGCAGAAGCTTATGACTGGGATGAAAAAGAGGTCTCCTCAGAAGATGAGGAAATTAGAGTGAGTACATTGATGGCACTTTCTGAAGGTGATCAGGTAGCTGTTGGAAAAAGCCATGCTAGGAATGGAGAATGGGTGAACATAACTATGAAGAAGGCAAACACTTTACTTTCAATGGATGATGATTCTGACTAGCAATCCTATATGAATTATATTTGTGTAGATCTTAAGTTTGTAGAAGAACAAAGGCTTAACTTGCTTTCAAAATATAATAATCTTGTGTTAGAATTGAATAAGTGTAGAGATGAATTGCTTGTATTAAAACAAGCCAAGTTAGAAACTATTACACTACAAATTCAAAACACTGAGATTTTGAAACAAAATCAAGCCCTTCAAAATAAACTTAACAAGGAAAAAGCTGTCATTGAAAGCTGGACTAAAAAGAACCCCAAAGTCTATGATACTGTGAGTCTTATTCCTAATAATGACAAGAAAATTATAGGAATAGACAAACTCACTGATACACCCAATGATAGTCACAAAGAAAAGACCTTTATTCCAGCTGGCATATCTTTTGAGCAAGAGATGCAACCCAAGTCAAATGACTGGATTATCAGGGACAACCCAGTCAGTAAGTTACCAAACTTTGAGGCTGGAAAAATCTTGCTTCCTGAAAGTCAGGCTCTGAAAAATATGCTTGGACTCACTGACCAACCCAGTAGTACTGAGTCAGTCAATGAGTCTGAATCTGAATCATTCACACTACTCCCACCTCTGAATATCCTTCAGGGTGCTGCACCAAGCTCAGACCTCCCACCATTGGTCTACTCTCAGTATTCTCCAAAGGAGAATCCAGGAATGGGAAATACCATCCTGAAAAGGCAAACCCCTGAAGTCTTAGTATATTCTGATGACTCATCAACTTCAGTCCCTTCTAAAGTAAAAACAGAAAGCCCTGATTCCAAAATTGATCAGTTGGCTGAGCTTGTCAGAAAGCTGAGTGAGAAGATTGAATCTTCTGAGAAACCTTCTCAATCCAAGATGAAGGAACCCAAATCAGCTTCCTCAAGCACCAAACCAAAACCCTCCAAACCCCTGAAAAGGTGTGAGCTGTGTCACTATACCAATCATTTCACTGATGATTGTTATAGAATCCTTTACTGCATGATATGCAAAAAGGAAGATCACAGGACTTCTGATCACCAATCATACACAGCCACAACAAATATGGCAAACTTTAAAGCTCAGGCTTTAAAATACCCTTCTGATTCTAAACAGAAACAGAAACAAAAGGCCAAGCCTTTTGCACCTTGCCCTCACTGTGGCTTCAATGACCACCATCCTAAGGATTGTCTAATGGACAACTGTTGTGAAATTTGTGGAGATTCCACTCACAACACCTCAGGACATGAAAAGGTCATTCAGACCAGAAGAGGTATGACCAAGTCATCCACTCAGTCCACTGAGTCTACCTCTATAAACAAATGCAAAACCTATGGTAGCTCAGTCCACTCAACTACTGACCATAAATCAATTGATACTTTTAAGAAGCCTACAAAAGTCAATCCCTCCAAGATGAGGGGTCCTAGAAAGAACTAACTCAGTTTACCATTTGTGCAGAGGCATGCCAGGGAGCCTGCTTGGCATCTAGATAGTGGATGTTCAAGGAGCATGACTGATGTGAAAGAGTATCTGCACAAATATGTAGAAGAACCAGGACCCAAGGTGATATTTGCTGATAATTCATCATGTCTCACTGAAGGTTATGGTACAGTAAACTGTAGTGGTATAGTCTTTACTAGGATAGCTTATTTCAATGGTCTTAAGTACAATTTGATCAGTGTCAGTCAACTATGTGATGCAAAGTACATAGTTCAGTTTGATGATAAGCAAGGGACCATCTTCAATGCCAATAAGGAAGTTGTCCTTATTGCACCAAGAAGGCAAGATGTTTATGTGTTAGACATGACCAGTCTAACTCAGAATGGAACTTGTCTCTTTACTAAGGCCAATGAAACCCTCAACTGGCTTTGGCATAAGAGACTCTCCCACCTGAACTTCAAAAACATAAACAATCTTGTGAAACAAAACAAGGTCCTTGGCTTACCATCTCTTGTGTTTTCAAAGGATAAACCATGCTCTTCCTGTGAAAAAGGTAAACATCATAGAGCATCCTTTAAAACCAAAACAAACTTTTCCATCAGGAACTGCCTTCATCTTCTCCATATGGATCTCTTTGGGCCCATCAGTCCTAGATCCATTAACCATGAGAATTATACTCTGATCATTGTGGATGAATACTCAAGATACACTTGGGTTTACTTCCTGATCAAAAAGAGTCAGGCAGCTGAAACAATCATGTCCTTTGTCAGGAACATTGAAAATCAAAATGACGTTAAAGTCAAACAGATTATGACTGACAATGGAACAGAGTTCAAAAACTATGAACTTGAATGTTTCTGTGATGAGAAAGGAATTTCCCAAAAAATTTCCTCTCCTTACACACCTGAACAAAATGGTGTTGCTGAAAGGAAGAATAGAACACTCATTGAAGCTGCCAGGACAATGCTAAATGGATCAGTCCTTTCCAAACACTTTTGGACTGAAGCAGTCAAAACTGCCTGTTATACACAAAACAGATCCATCATTGTCAAGAGACATAGCAAAACCCCTTATGAGTTATTCAAGGGAAGGATCCCTGACATCAGCTACTTTCATGTCTTTGGGTGTCCTGTGTTTATTCATAATAACAAGGATCACTTAGGGAAATTTGATGCCAAAGCTGATGATGGATACTTCCTAGGATACTCACTTGTCTCAAAGGCCTTCAGGGTGTTCAACACAAGGAGACAGCAAACTAAGGAAACATTCCATGTTACCTTTGATGAGAGCACTAATGCAATCAGTGTCTCTAACACCTCAGTGGAAGAAATAGGAATTGATGATTCATCAAGATAGAATATCATCCTGACAATGACCCTTCCACTCAGTACCAAGCAAATGCTGACATCTCCTACTACATCATCCCTCACAACCTTCCTTACCCAACCATCACTGAGTTTGTTGAAGCAAAAAGAAGTACTGATACAATCCATCAGTCTGAACACAGTGCTCAGGAACCAAACAATCTCAGTGATCAGTCAACCCAATCAGACACTCAAGATACTGAATATCATCATGTGTCTACACCTGATCCCACCAATCAGGCCTCCTCAAGTTCTAATCAGTTTCCTAGACCTCAGGACAGTTGGACTAGGTCTCAGGATATAGAACTTGTCAATATAATTGGAGAGCCCGCTGAAGGCATGCTCACTAGAAGCATGGCTGCACAATTAAGAGCAGCCTCTGCCAATGAATGCCTATTTGTGGACTTCATCTCCACAATTGAACCCAAAAGTGTCAAAGAAGCACTTACACATCCAAGTTGGGTTCAGGCCATGCATGATGAACTGGAACAATTTGACAAAAACAAGGTAATGACCTTGGTCAAATTTCCTGAAGATATTTCAGTCATTGGCATGAAATGGGTGTTCAAAAACAAATCTGTTGAAAATGGCATAGTCATTAAAAATAAAGCCAGACTTGTAGCCAAAGGCTATAATCAACAAGAAGGCGTTGACTAGGAAGAAACATTTGCACCAGTGGCAAGGATGGAAGCCATCAGGATCTTCCTTGCATTTGCGACCTACATGAACTTTAGAGTGTACCAAATGGATGTTAAAAGTTCATTCTTAAATGGCTCACTGAAAGAAGAAGTTTATGTTCAACAACCCCCTGGATTTGAAAGTAGTGAGTTTCCTGACTATGTCTGCAAGCTTAACAAAGCCCTTTATGGACTGAAACAAGCACCCAGGGCATGGTATGAAACTCTCTCAGCCTTCCTGATCCAAAACAAATTTGTCAGAGGCAAGATAGACAACACATTGTTTATCTACAGGACAAACAATGATGTCATACTTGTACAAGTTTATGTTGATGACATCATCTTTGGCTCAACAAGTTATAAACTTTGTAAACAGTTTGAGAAACTGATGGCAAAGAAATTTGAAATGAGCATGATGGGAGAACTGACTTATTTCCTTGGACTGCAAATCAAGCAGACTGATAAAGAAACCTCTATCAGTCAAGAGAAGTATGTCAGAAGCCTACTGAAGAAGTATGAGCTCAGTGACTGTGCCTCAATCAAAACTCCCATGGTACCCCCAAACAACCTTGGTCCTGACCTCACTGGAAAACCAGTGAATCAAACACTTTTCAGAGGAATGATTGGGTCACTGATGTATCTACTTTCATCAAGGCCTGACATCCAATTCTCAGTCTGTTTGTGTGCCAGATATCAATCTGACCCAAGAGAATCTCATCTCACAGCTGTGAAAAGGATACTCAGGTACCTGAAATGTACTCCAAACCTTGGATTATACTATCCAAAATGTTCAAGCTTTGATCTTAAAGGATACTCAGACTCTGACTATGTTGGATGCAACATGGACAGAAAAAGTACCTCAGGCTCCTGCCAAATCCTTGGTGGGAAAGTAGTCTGTTGGAGTGCTAAGAAGCAACAATCAGTTGCCATGTCCTCAGCAGAAGCTGAATATGTTGCTGCTGCCAGTTGTTGTGCAAATGTACTCTGGATGAAAAGTCAACTCAGTGACTATGGAATCCAGTATAAGATGGTTCCCATCTTTTGTGATAACACAAGTGCAATTGCCATCTCAAACAACCCTGTTCTTCATCAGAGAACAAAACACATTGATATTAGATATCACTTCATCAGGGACCATGTCATGAATGGTGACATTGAATTACACTTCATTCCTACTGAATATCAGCTAGCTGATATATTCACCAAACCATTGGATGAACCAACTTTCACAAGACTGAAAGCTGAACTAGGAATGTTGGATATTGAGAATCAGTCCACTGATTGAATTCATCAAACTAAGTGTAAATTCTGAAAACCCCAGGTCCCTGACTCAATGTGCTCCTCAGTGAAAAAGATCACTGAATCACCTTCCCTGAACCCCTCGCTGAATGAAGAGTCATTCAGAGCCCTCAAAAGACATCCAATGCTAACTTAAATGCTCTAAGTATCTAGTTAGTAAATGTCCGAGGTTGGTAACTGAATTCTTATTTAATATAAGAATATTTGTTCTTTTGCCTTTCTGGCATGCACCTCATGGGCCCCCACTTTCCCACTTGGCATTTAATGCCTCTCCAATCACATAACAGATATGTGATGACTCAACCCTGCAAATTATACTTTTTGCAGACGGCACAACTGTTCACCTCGACTGTTGCGCAAAATCAGGGAAAAGTGGAGTGGTGGCATTTAATGAGGATCCCAAACGTTTTATACAAAACGGTTTTCAAAAATTTCTTTTGAAAAAGATAAAAACGCTTAATGCCTAAAATACCCTCTTTTCCACTTCCCTATAAATACCCCCAAACAAAATAACACACACACGTTTTTTAGAAAATCTTAAGCAAATTCTTGCCCCTTTTTCTTTCAAAAAAAAAACAATTGTGTATGTGTTCTTAGTCTTTAGAAACCCAGACCATCTTTGTAACCCAGACTTACCAAACAAAAATGGCTACTTCTAAAGCTATCACGTACGCCCCAAATGTGGAATTCCTCATCGAGGGCGTAGACATGAACAAAAACAATGTGGTAGGAAACTTTGCCTATCCCCAAAAGTTTTGGGCGTACAAGAATGTGGTTAAATACCTTCAAAACTGCTTTCTTGCTACGGCGTTCACAAAGACCCCCTCAGTCATATACAATGACTATCTAAGGGAATTCTGGTGTACAGCAGTGGCAACTAGCCCTGAGGACACCAAAGACTCAATTATCACGTTCTCAGTGATGAATGGGAGAAGGACCCTCTCCCTAGATTACCCAACCTTCATCAAGGCCACAGGTCTTGATTTCACTGAGAACTATGAGCCCAACCCCACTGACCAAGAAGTAAAGGCCGAATTGCTTTTACTAGGGCCACATGACCCAAAGCAACCTAATGTGGCCGCAGGAACCTTATTGGCCAAAGCGCCCATCATTAAGACCTGGTTCCCACCTGTCTGGAGGATCCTAATGACTTTAGTCATTCAGGTCCTTGGAGGCAATAAATCCTCCACGGAGCAGTTGAATGCATCACAACAATTGATGGTGTTCAGTCTCCTGGAGGGTAGAAAAATTGACATCGGAGGAATAATCTTTCGTGACCTCGTGGCCAAGCTCTCAGGAAAATCTAGGCAAAGACACATGTCTTACCCTAGGTTCATCTCCTGTGTGCTTCAGGACTTACTTGGCTCTGATTATATTCAGCCTGACGCTCAAGGATCTAAACTTGGCGTCCTACACAAGACCAATTATACGAGTGGCCTTACTGAGGTACATCCAGTCGCCCTGACCAACTACATGTTGGTAATCATTCAGGGTGCAAACGTTGTCTCACCAGTACCTTCTCCTACAAAGAAGGAGAAGAAGAAAAAGAAGGCAGGGTCCAGTAAGGTGGTTAAACCCAAACCACTTACCACTAAGACTGCTGCCTCAAACAACCCTAAACAAGGGCAAACTATGGCCAAGACCTCTGAGACACCCATCAGTGAGACCCCCTTGACCATACAACAAACGCCAATGGAGAGCACTGATAAATCATCCTCAGTGTCCTTGGGCAAAACCCTTCCTCATGGCTCTACTGACATACACAAGTCAGTGGGGTCAGGAACCTTCACCCTCTCACATCCCGATAAAGGCATTAGTCAATCCCAACCTTTGCCTGAGGGAGAAAAGGGTTCTGAATCCTCGGTAGAGCATCACTACTCTACTGAGAAGGGGACCCATACCCAATCACATCCTGCTTACGGTCCTGAAAAATCACAATCAGGATCTCAGGGAATAAAGGACCCCAAATCCTCAGAAGGGCAGTACAACCCTGATGGGAAGGGGGTCCACCAACAATCATAATCAGTGCCTAGTGTTAGTACTGGAAAACACCCACCAATCCTTGAAGGCGCACATGGGGAAAAAGACTCAGGGGGCATGCAACCACCCACTGATATGGAACCACAACCCCTTCATGGCGGATCCATTCTCTCGGGAACTGACTCCAAGAGCCAGGCTGAGCAAACCCACTCAGTTATTATGGCGGGGTCAGGACCTGGCCACAACCAAGGCAAGTCTTCTAATGAAGAGGAGCCGGCTAACCAATTCTTGCAGATTCAGTCTATGGCAGATTTTCAGGCTGTTCTCTTTTCTGATGATGAGCTCAGCAATGACAGTGAGAAAGAAGTTTTTGAGGCAGGTGATGATCTGGACACTGGTGCTCAACCCACTGAACAACCGCATTAGTTTTCTCCACCACAGGCTAAAGAATCAGCATCTCAGACTGATCATTCATCGGACTCTGAATCATCCTGCCCAGCCAATCTCAGAAAGTATGACAATATTCTTCCTCTCACTGAAAGACAGTTGGTTAAGTTCTTGCAGAAAGCCAACAATGCACTCTTTCGTGGGCTCACTGAAGAACTCTTTTATCAACATTGTGAAGCTGCAGTTCATTATGTCAACCTGAAGGAATCCGTTGAAGCTTATCATGATGACGTTAATGAGCAACAATCATCGATCACCTTCTCCTTGATAACTCTTGATACCCATCTTAAAAGGTTCAACGCTACTCTTTCCAACATTACGAAGAGCATTGCAACTATTCAAGAGTTAGTAAAAGATGACCCTGAGCTCACCAAGAAGATTCTTCAGGCTTCTGAGACCTATCAGCAACATTCAGCCCAGTTCACTAAGCTTGTCAACATGCTGACATCTTCTAACCTTCAGGGTCTCAGCTCTTCAGTGGACTCCATCAACTCATCACTGGTTCTTATAGAGGCAAATTTAGCAGCTTGGGCTAAGTCTTCGAATTCCTTAGCCTGGAATCTTGGGCCTCGAATGACCGCTATAGAGACTTCTCAGGCATCTCTTGAAGCCAAGGTGACCACTCTTCAGCAAGACACCTCAGACATCAAAACCATGATGACTGAGATCTATCAGGCTTTTAAAGGTCATGCTGCTCCCTCAACTTCAGTGAGCACTCCAACTCTTGCTCTCACGATGGCTCCAGCAACAGTTGAGGGGGAGAAAGTCACTGAAGCATCATCCAGTCAACAACCTCCTTCTCACACTGAGGGGGAGATACCACCAACTCCGGCAGCTCCCATCTCCTCAAACAAAGCTCCTGAAACAACCCCATCATTAACTCACCAAGATAAAGGCAAAGGCATTGTCACAACAACAGAGCCTGAATCTACACCAAAATTGGTGCCTGCTTCCTTGGTTATAAGGCCTGACCCTGATGAACCAGTCAAGGTCCCTTATGAAATTAATGAAGTGTTGTATCATCTCACTGAGGCTGAAATTCAGGCTCATATGGAGAAGGAAGAGTTGTTAAAGAAAGCAGCTGAAGAAGAAATGTTGAACAAGCCTGCTCTCATCCAGGTGGTCAATGAAGAGGCTGAAAAGCTTGGAATAAAACCACAAGCCCTTGCTGGAAGAAAAGGTGGTGAGAGCTTTATGAAAGCTCAGGATGCTGAGATGATTGCTCTCAGGCAGAAAAGGGATGAAAAATTGAAAAAGGCTGCAGAGCTAAGGAAAAAGAAAATTGAGAGGTACCAGTGGGTTTTGACAAGCAGATTGCGACCAGAACCAATCACTGATGTCAAGATTCATCAAAATACCAAGCCTGCTGTCATTAGTGTCTTCAGAGGTCCAGACAAGAGACACTTTGAGGTTCATGATCCCTTTACATTCTCTGACTTTGGGATCACGGAATTGGATGAATTGGGTCCAATCATAGTGAAAAAGCAAAACATGGTTGTCAAAGACCTGATGAAATCCCTGAGGCAAAGATATGACAAACTGACAAAAACACCTGATGAACTTGATATTCCCTCTCTTCTCCCAGCTCCAGTCAATCAGCCTGCTCCCTCTCGGTCTTCTAGAAAGAGGAAGAAAATTGAATCTGAGACTGAGATCAAAGTTCCTGGCCTTGAATGCAACAGAGCCCTCCCTGAAGGAGTTAGATTTGTGAACAACATGGTCATTGAACAACCTGAGAGAGGTCTCTTCTTCACTGATGCGTTTGGTGACCCAGCCTTCCAAAGATAGAACGACATTGATAAGGCAGGAATTAAAACTATGCTTGGTTTCCTCATGATGGCCTCCCCAATACAGAGTCCTGAAAATGTGAGGTTCTGTCATGACCTGAGAACCAAGATCCAAGAACATCCTGACAAACATGAGCTGGAATCTAAGAGACCAAAGCTTGAAGCCCTTGGTTACAAATTCAACTTATGAATCTGCAACACCACCACTATCTTTTACTTACTTTGTAATAAGTTAGGACTCTGTAATAAAATTAATAAAATGATGGCCCATGTTTTGTTAATTCAGTGTCCTTAATAGCTTTCTAGTATATTCAGTATGAGAAGAAGTCATTAGCTCACTCATAACTGATCAAAACACTTAGGCATAATTTATATCCAAATAGGGGGAGATTGTTGGGTCCGTCAGTACCCAAGCATCCTGAAAACAGGATTTGAATACAAATTAAGCTAAGTGTTAATCAACCGAAAACATACTTAAGTCACTAAGTGAACAGTCACTCAGTGAGTTACCTTCAAGATGCTCAGGACGAGTCTAAGAAGAAAGACTCACCACTCAGTGAGGCGGAACTCCCTAAGTGTTACTTGAGACAAAGAAGAAGGTAATGGGTTCAGTAAGTGTTGGACAAGAACTCACTGAACCCCAGTCTCCTCAACAACAATAAGTGATTGAAGACTGAAGGCGAAGACTGAAGAACCTGAAGCCTGAAAGAAAGGCGGGATTGAGCGGGAAGAGTTTGAAGAGATAAGGAGAAGTCTTATCGGGCCAGAAACAAACCATCCCTAAAACGGCTAAAAGTCAAGAAGTGTCAGAACTGACACTCGAAGACTTTTTTGGCCCATTCCTATTGGTTCTTGGAAATGAAAAATATTGTTGTAGTTGTCAGACACGCTTTCTTATTCTTGTTGTATTTTAATCTTCAGTACTCTTTGATGTTTGTATATAAATAGCAACAGATGAAGAAAAGTGGGTTAAGTTTTGTGCATGTAAAGCTTAGACTTTCACAAAACCCCTTTTCTCCTACAAAGAGTAACCAATCCCTGAGATAGCTCAGTGGGTCGATATTGTTACCACTCAAGCATAGCTTGAGTTTAGATAGGAGACACACCATACCTTGTCTATTCAATCCCAAGTGTTTGTTCCGCAAAACACTTGGGTAATAGATTCTTTGATTGATTTCTAATAAGAATTTTAATGTTGAAAAACTTTGTGTTTTTATATTTACGTTTTCCTTATCAGTTATAATTAATTATTACATTAATCTCAGTCATAACACACTTAGATTAACTTTTTAGTTATCTCTAAGTGTGTAAAGGGAACAACACCATCTGGAAATGCCAAAATCGGTGCACTACACAGTTTTTGCTTCAGGGTTTGAAATGCTTCTTCTTCATCTTTTCCCCATTCATACTTCTTATCCTTCTGAGTCACTGTAGTTAATGGCTTAGCTATTTTGGAGAATCCCTCGATAAATCTCCGGTAATACCCGTCCAATCCCAAAAATTTTCGGATTTCTGTAGCATTAGAAGGCGTTGGCCAATTCTCAATGGCTTCGATCTTCACGGGATCCACATGCAATCCTTTGTTGTCAATCACATGACCAAGAAATTGTACCTTCAAATCCAAAATTCACACTTAGAGAATTTTGCGTACAATTTTTCTTCCTTGAGCAACTTAAGAATCGTCGTCAGGTGTTGCTTGTGCTCTTCTTCACTCTTGGAGTAGATCAAGATGTCGTCGATGAAGACTATGAAAAACTTGTTCAAATATGGTTTGCACACCCGGTTCATGAGGTCCATGAATACAGCCGGTGCGTTTGTCAAACCAAAGGGCATCACTCGGAACTCATAGTAGCCATAGCGAGTCCTGAACGCCGTCTTGGGAATATCCTCTTCCCGGACTCTAAGTTGGTGATAACCTGACCGCAAATCTATTTTAAAGTAGTAATCTGATCCTTGCAGCTGATCGAACAAATCGTCAATCCTAGGCAACGGGTAGCGATTCTTCACCGTTGGCTTGTTCAATTCACAGTAGTCAATGCACATTCTAAATGACCCATCCTTCTTTTTCATAAATAACACCGGTGCTCCCCAAGGTGATGAACTAGGTCGAATAAACCCTTTATCCAACAACTCCTGTAACTGTTTAGACAGTTCTTGCATTTCCGTCGGAGCAAGTCGATACGGTGCACGTGCCACAGGTGCAGCTCCTGGAACTAGGTCAATCAGGAATTCCACTTGTTAAACCGGTGGAAGCCCAGGTAGATCTTCAGGAAATACCTCAGGAAAATCACGCACAATTGGAACGTCCTCGAGTTGCTTCTCTCTAGACTCTTTCTTGGACACATGTGCTAGGAATGCATGACAACCTTTCTCGATATACTTCAGAGTCTTAATGCAGGAGATGATACTCAAACGGGTTCCGCTACGGTCTCCGCGGACAACCAAGGTTTCGTCATCAAGAGGAATATGAACAACTCGTTCACCGCAAATGATACTGTCTCGATGTTTGGACAACCAATCCATACCTACCACTACGTCGAAGCTTCCAAGTTCAATGGGCATAAGGTCGATAATAAACGAGTGATCTAGAAGGTTTAGGGTACAGTCTCAGATTACGGTGCAGGTGTTAACCAAGTTGCCATTAGCTAGCTCAATACTATAGCTGGTGTCTAGGGAGGTAGGGGTGAGGTTAAGTAGTGGTGAAATCTTAGAAGATACCAAACTCATATCGGCACTAGAATCGAATAAGACTTTAACACGAAGGTTGTTGAGTAGAAACGTACCGGTGACTACGTTCGGGTTATGCTGCTGCTCTCCATTGCCCATCACGTATGCTCTGCCACGAGCGCCTTCAGTTCTTCGTCCAGTATTCTTTGGGCAATTACTCTTGTAGTGACCACGCTCCCCACATCCAAAACAGGTTACAACTGGCTGTGCATTACTCCCTGTAGCCACAGCTTTTCCCTTACAATTCTTAGCAACATGCCCAACCTTGTTGCATTTCTGACACCTCACAGTGCATGGTCCAGGGTGATGTTGGTTACACTTATCCACAACTCGGAATAAGTGTAACTATTCTGTGATAAGTGTAACCAAAATATAGCGTCCATTCAACATCATAAATAGTACATCACCAAATACATCATAGATTCGATACTCGTCATAAGTCTTACAAGATATGCAAAACAGCTACAAGTTTCTTATCAAAATCTACTAACTGAAACTAGTCAGTTTAGTACGTACAAGGTAAACTACTACTATAATAAAGATGATCACTAATCTCTACTGACGGTCCACTCCGTATGCAGCCAAAACATCAATACTATCATCAAAGCGAAAACGTGCCATCCTGTCATAATATGCCTGCCACTACATGGCATGGATCTCATCCCACATCTCCTGAATACTCTGTTGGTAGTGACGACCATCGATATCAGTGAACACAGCTCCAAGATCCAACCTCTCTACAATCTTCTCAGCCTCAGTCATCCTCTGCTCTAACGACACTAAACGCTCCCTAATCTCTGAATCAGCTGTCTCTGAAGATCTTAATCTCGCTGCCTGCTCGTATAACTCCACATATAAATCGTCTGTCGCTCTCCTGTCACCCTTAATCTCCTTCTTCAACTCTAAGACCTCAGACTGTCGAGTACACAACCGTCTGGACATGAACATGTAATGACCCTGGCACCAGGAGATATCCTGCCTCATGCGACTCAGCTCGGCTCGGAGCTCTGCAGGGGTAACTCGCTGTGCAGCTGAAGAATCGCCCATCTCAAATGTAGGTGTCACCTCTGTAGCTAAAGCATGACCTAGGGCATCTGAAGTATCAGACTCGTAGGTGATGTCTGACACTGCTGGTGAGGGCGGCATGGGGAGAGCCTCCTGCTCCTCCTCCATCGGCTCCTCGTCATCATCATCATCGTCATCGTCATCGTTATCGTCATGTTCATCATCCATCTACTCCTCATCCTCATCGCCCATCTCCTCATCATCATCCATCTCCTCATCATCCTGGTTAGGTACATCAATAGGGTGTGGGTCCATCTCTGGACTCGGTGGTGCAAGGGGGTGATCAACGGGTGCATCTGGTAACTGGCCGATAGGGACTGATGTAGCCATAATACTCTACATGGAGTATCGGGACAAGTATAAAAATTCATAATACTATAGCCAAATGAATTTTTATAAAATAGTTTTATATGAAATGAAATAGTAGTGGAAAGATCCAAACATATGATAGTGCAAAGCATGCATACATAAAAGTTTAAGTAAAGCACTTACGAGCGAAGTGGCACAGAGGGCTGATGGCTATCGATTTCTAAAAACGTTTTGACGCACGAAAAATGTTTATAGTCGAGTATGATCTCGTTCTCTATAAACGGTGTCTCTGATACCATTCTGTAACACCCCCAACTCGAAATATGGCAGCGGAACTGAGCTTGGGGTGCTACGTGAGAGGTAAGACAGTCACAATCACAGAAAAACAATCTCATAACGATACGTTTTTAATAAAACATTTCATTCGAATACAAACTTTAATGTTTAGAGTCTAAAAGACTCATATCATAAGTAGCAGCGGAAATAAAGATAGTTTGCAGCGGAAATTAAACATAGTTTGCAGCGAAAATAAAGACACAGTTTTAAAAGATAATTTGAATGATAAAATAATAAGGGCAAAAAGCATAGCCCAATGATAGCCATCCTCAACCTTCAGCCACTCCTGGTGCTCACATCATGCATCAATTACCTGAGATAAACATGCTAAAAAGTTAACACAAAGGTTGAGTGTAATCCATAGGTTTAGTAAATAATAGTTGAGCACAAGATTTTAAGTCTGGAAGATATAAGTAACAAATACAAATATCAGGTAAGCGCCACATAATTCTCTTGTTTTGCTAAGCTCATGACACACAAAGCGTTAACCAGCACCAGTAACCCTGGCGTAAGTCGACAGTAACCGTGGATTTTCATAATCATAATAGTTGCCCCCAAAGCTATAGGTATCTTGCCGAATACCTAGGTAACTCAATTATAGCACACCCGTGTTGCCTACCTGGTCAACAGGGATGGGATGGTCAAATCCTATAGGCCTATATACTATAATCGCGCTCACCCGCAGGTGATTAATGGTTCATGATCGAGGGACTTGCTTTTGGCAAGGAAGGTACTTAGCATTTATCGCGTCAGTCAGGAATAGCATACCAATAAACAATTGTGCTCAGAAAATAAGTAAGTAGCATGTATCTCCCCCATGGGTTTATAAACAATTTAAAAATATAAAAGTGAGGCTATGAATCACACCTTAGTAGCAGAGAAATGAGATATCACAATATGATCAGATGGAATAGCACGGCAAGTGAACCTCAGCATAACCTAGTATATGAATAATATGTCTCAGCAATAACCTTAAAGTGATTTCTAAATCAATACTCGTATTTGAAAATAAAAATGTTTTATTTCAATGGCGTTTTGAGTTAAATAAAGTTTAAGACTCGTGTGGATACGAGACATTAAAATAGTAAAAGTCGGCAAACACGAACGGATATGAAGAAAGAATAACGAAGAGAAAAGATGAATTAAAATAAATAAAGAATAATAAGGAAAAACAAACAGAAAATATAAATAGATTGTTTCGGTGTTTTACCCTTTTCCCCAAATAGTTGATGAAATATTGATGATTTGGAAGAAATTATATAAGTATTGAAAAGGTTTTTAGGTTACTTAAGTAATTGTAATTGATTAAATTATAAAAGGTTTTATCGAAATTTGGGCATGATGCGCCCGTTTATAAAACATTTCCAAGTCGTTACGACTTTTGAATACAAGTTTTATTATCTCATTTTACAAGTTAATATATACAATTGAACACTATTATTTGCTTATATATACTAGTTATAAGGTTTAGCGACTATTTTGTTTATATTTTCAAAATTAATAAACCGAAACATCATATTCAATAATAAATAGCAAAATAAATACATAAAAGATATAATGACCCAAGTGTATTGGGCTTCGGCCCAATACTCAACTCATACTTATTGGGCTTTCGAGCCCAAGTTATTAATATTTAACCATTTTAGAACTTAATCCAATTAGTTGTGGCCCTTTTGGTTCACGGCTTAATCACGTTTAAACAAATAAACCATTAGACCTTGGCCGTGACTCATTGAGTCACGGCTCGAGTCTATTCGAGCCAAAGGCTTTTGGTTGTGGCAACAAGCCAAATTGAATCCAACATCAACACAACATAATCATAAAGACTATGCCGTGATTCAATTGAGTCACGGCTCGAATCTTTCCCGAGCCAAAGGATCTCGGCGAAATTCATATAACACAATTCCAATTCAATCCAAATCCAACACAAGTATAATGAGGCTATGCCGTGACTCATTTGAGTCACGGCTCGAGCCAATCTAAGCCAATAGGCTTCGGATAGTCAACAACACAAACCCAATTCCAAATCTCATCACAACAAGACTTTTATGGCAATACCGTGACTCATTTGAGTCACGGCTCGAACCAAACCGAGCCAATAGGCTCTCGGATGGTCAACACACAACCACAAATCCAAATCGATTCCAAATCCAATCACTACACAACCAGGGGCCTTGCCGTGACTCAATGGAGTCACGGCTCAAACCTAACTTGAGCCGAAGGCTCCTGGTTCATAACCACATCAACACAGCCAGTTATACAAACCAAAAACCAAATCCGAAAACAAAAAATCCAAATGAAAATCCAACAACTCTAGACCTAATCGAATACAACCAGATCAAGCCTAAAATCTAAAAGCAAATACAACAAATTCCGAACAAAAATTAAATCCAAATCGAAACGAATATATTACAACCAAATCGAATAAAAATAAATTTAAATCAAATTAATACAACCAAATCGAAATAAAATAAAAATTAAAACTATACTAAAACTGCCCTAATCCTAAACCCAGTACTGCCGTGACTCAATGAGTCACGGTCAAAGCGTCATACGAGCTCGAGGGCTCTCGG